>JAOBYE010717069.1:0-10771 GCA_025403585.1 Parazoanthus swiftii
CCATCCCTGTACCAACACCCCACCCACCATCTTAGCCACCAACACACCCATCCACCCCCCATCCATGTACAACCACCCAACCCAGCATCTTAGCCACCAACACACCCATCCACCCCCCATCCATGTACTACCACCCAACCCATCATCTTAGCCACCAACACACCCATCCACCATCTTAGCCACCAACACACCCATCCACCATCTTAGCCACCAACACCCCACCCACCATCTTAGCCACCAACACACCCATCCACCCCCCATCCCCCATCCATGTACTACCACCCAACCCATCATCTTAGCCACCAACACACCCATCCACCACCACCACCACCAACGCACCCCGTTTGACAACTAGACTGGTGGTTAAAGTTCCTTCCAACCTCGATCCCAGTGCTTTTCACTGTTTTTGTCAAAACTATGTTTAAGGTGGACTTTAAAGTTCGGGGCTAACACTAGATAAGATAAGATAAGACTCAGGGTCACTTGCAAATAATTGGGAACCGCAGTCTGGTTAGCAGTCGTCTGTGCTCTGCGAGCACCGGGAAGCTTTCCGTCACATATCCCACCTGTCATTGGCAAGCTCTGGTACACCGGTACTGATTAACTCTCTTAATAGTTTTTAGTTTTTACTTGCTATAACAGGCAAGAGTTGAAAGAGTAATGACTTGCCATACCGTAGGAAGGACTATACAGAGTCGTCAGTATCCTTTCAAAATACGTTCAAAACACTTATATTTGAAGTGATTACAAGCAAAACAAATGATAAATCATTGTCAACTGATAACAATTTTTAATGCCGATCCAAACTGGCGAAGAAACGTCCAATTGCGCCATCACCACAGAGACCTTATCCTGCTTCACTCACAAACTAGATATATGGATTAGCCAAATCATGCTCGAGTTGTGGGTGTAAAAGTGGTCACGTGACCAGTCGAGACCAACCTTCCCACTTCTTAGGGATTTTCAGATGTCGAGGAACCAAAACTTGTCTTGTGTCGTGTCTTTTGACTGTAAAACGGCTTTAAAACTTGTTTGTCGTTGATCTTTTGTTAGATGTTGAGAAACCAAAAGTCATATCGTGTCCTGTCAGTGTTACAAAGGAAACAGCGGAAGAAAAGGCGCGAGTCTATTGGACACCGCCCGTATTCCGTGACAATTACAAAGTGAAGGATCCCGTGATCACTTCCACGACCGCCCCTGGCGCGATGTTCCACTGGGGTACTTATACAATCACCTACGTTGCCACTGATGTTTGGAGAAACGCTGCTCAGTGTCAGTTTCCTGTTACTGTTAAACGTAGGTTTTTTTCTTTGTCCTATCTTATACGCTTTTTACTTAATATGTACTAAGTACTACTACATTAGTCAGTTTAACAAAATTATAACTAACTGTAAAAGTCTTTATTTTGTTTTATGCCGTTATTCAAGTTTTTAACTAGTTTCAATTAAGAGTTGTAGTAAGCAAGTAATAAATGTCCATAAGATCATAACTAGATCCATTATTATAATGATTAATCTTATACTGCATTTTGAGAACTCTTCGGAGTCATAGTGAGAAATTGTGCAAAAAAATAAAATTTGTTCCCCTAATCGGAAATTAATTTTCGTAAGACCCTACCATAAAAATAGTTTTCTCACCGATATATACCCTGAACTCAGAAGGCATTATAATTAGATTTTTCCATCTGCAACATCTCATCTTGATTTTTCATCTGAATAAGGATATAAGCTAACAGTTCACTTAACCAAGGCGACTAAAATCGAGCTGCTAGTTTAGACGATTAACAATGAATATTGTTTTCAATCTCGATCAATATTTAAGCCTCCGGTTTTGCTAAGTCCTCCTTCGAGTCAGTGCTGATGAAAATAAAAGATCTCCTTAAGTTTAAAACTATTATAAAGCAACTTTTCTAAACTGAAACTCTCTTTCTGTTTGTTTGTCAACAATGTCAAGCCCCCAGCTGCAAGCTATATGACCCCCCTGTACACGGAGCGCGCACGTGCAACATAAAAGCAAGTGGTGCAAAACAAGAGGTCATTTGTACCGTGCAGTGTAAAGAGAATTTCGATTTTGGTCAACTCTTGCCGTGGTACGCATACATTTGCAATAATCACGGAGTATGGCACGGCTATCGACAGTACTCTGCTGCGCCCGTGTCACTACCTCAAGGATATGGACAACCGTGGCCTAACTGTACATGTATGTACATGATACATGGTAGTTATATGATATCGTGCAGGTTTTTGCTTGATACGGGAAAATATCAGGACGAGTTTGGTCGAGCCATGGTTTGTATTTACAAATACTCGTGGCGAGACCGAGCAAGCCCTGATATTGTCTGAATTGAGCAAAAACCTGCACGATCACATGTTTATCATCCCTGTCCCAAAAATGTAGTTTTGAAAACAAAGTTATCGCGACTTCAGAAACTTCATTCATGCATGAAAGCACGCACGCACGCTAGAGTTTCCCGCGCTTGGGAGACCGCACTCCTTCAAAAGATAAGTTTTTGCGAAAATTTTGAAATGAATGTTTGGGTCACTCAGTTTTCTCCCCTTCCAACTTTCTATGAAGTAATACAATGATTCGACACTGATAACAACTGTCTATGATTTCGTTTGAAATCATGACATTGTCACGATTTTCGTGGTCTGTGATTGGCTAAAATCATTTTGAGGGATGATAATAACAGTAATACTACTACTAATAACATTACTAACTCTTATGTTAATATAAATTCTTATACCGATATATAAATGCCAACATTATGTTTCCACACATTATGTTAGTGAAAATTCTGTAAGTAATAGAAGTATGTAGTAATAGTAATACACGCTTTTTTAAATAAGAACACCTTTATAAGAACAACGATGCTCAGATTGGGAAAAATTTAAGAACAATTTAAGAACAACTGAGGTTTGGGCTCGATAGCTATTTTTTAACTTTGCTGAGCCTCGATCTTTAACTTAACAATACAGAATGAATAAGAAATGTTTTTCAATTTTTCTCTTTTAATCATTGTCATTGCCTCAAATTATACGCTGTACAGGTATACTTCCCCTGAAGTTAGTCCCTCACAATCGTAACGCATAGAAATAAGAACAATAATAAGGAGTTGTTTTGTACTTAGTTAGTAATGGTAGTGATAGCTGTCAGCTTACATTGGTGGTATAATAAACCAGTTTCGTATTTGTAGTTGCTGCTGACTACAATGACTACAGACTCGTTTACTCAGCGTTAGCCTTGACTTGGTGTTAAACTTTCGTAAATACCAATGTAGTAAAGAGCTATTTACAACTCTGTGTATTGTTAGCGGCCAATCGTCCTCGCTGGTATTTATGCATACTCAACACCAAGTCGAGGCTAACGCTGAGTAAACGAGTCTGCCGTCATTGTAATCAGCGGCAATTACGAATACGAAACTGGACTATTGGGTTCTTAAGTAGTATAAGTTCTAATGTCTCAATGTTATTTCTGTAAGTTTCAGTTTTGCTTTGAAGAAACTAACATGAACTTTGATCCTTTCCAGTGAAAAGTCCTTTAAACGGTGCAAAGAACGTCGCAGTGTACGCTGGAAAATGCGCATCATATGATGGAGCCACAAAGCAGCAACTTCAGCAGAACTTTCTAAACACGATAATGGACGATCCTTTCTTGAATGAACTGCTTTGTACATCAAGTCAAGGTAAAGATTGCATACTTGCTAATGTGAAGATATATTGTGGAAGGGACAGTCGGAAATGAGGAAAAGTCCAAGCAATCAACACGCTTGGGATAAAGAGCTGCTAAACTCTGACATTATGTTGTATCGAAAGCTTCTGGTTGCTTATATAAAATGAATATATAATCACCTCGGGATGATTTATGTCTAAAATAAGTAACGTTTTCAATCATAGCGAACTGTAATATTGGAACGAAAAATCTACAAGGGAAAATAAAAATTTTATAAAGAGTTGAAAACAGTTTTACATTATTTTGTACTACAAGCGTCTAGTTGCATGAAAATTAACCTTTATATTCACTGCAAGACAGTAGACGTTTTTGTCATAATTATGAGTTACATTGGTTCCAAAAAACTAAGGATAGTAAGTTAATAAAGAGTGTTAAAAATTATACATGCGATATAATGTTTATCTGTGTAATTTAAGTAACGTTTTTAATCTTAGTTGATACACTGAAGCAATAAAAACATGAATAATAAATTATTTTTTTCTATTGACGTGGAAAGGCGTCAGTGAAAAGAAAACCCAGCAGGTGAACAAACGAGCCCGATATGACCGCCAATTAGTTATATAACATGTTATTTATAGCTATTTCAAACTGTCTTGTTCGTTGTATATTCTTGCATTGTACACTTGTACATAGTTTGCACACGCCAAGCTGTTCAGTTGATGAGGTATTCATTATCTGGTACATGAGAACACTGTTTTTGATGTTGACAAGTATATGGTTGTCTAAATTTATAGTTTCCAACGCAGAAACGTGTAATCTTCTTTCCGTTTTGCCAACGCACTATTTGTTTTCGGTGTAATACTTAATATGCACTGCCTCGCCAATACAACGTACCATTGTTGAAGAAGCAGTATGTTTTCCTTGTCCACTTGTGAACTCTACATTAGGCTACTTTTTTTCTAATCTTCCTAGAGGGTTGAGGTTGAAGGGATTACAACTTCAAAAAAAAAATGCACATTCTGGTACTGATATAAACGTTTGCCCTTAGCGCTTTCAGCTATGCTTTGCTTGCTGAACATGTAGGGAAAACTTTAACTTTAAACGGCCGGGGTCTAAGTGCAAACCCAAATTTTCCCTCTAAATCTGGTGCAGTATCTCCTTGCTCGAACCGGAACAACTGCAGCAGTCCTCCAAGAAACAAGAAGAGCTCTGCTTTGGCAAGTGTGCTTCCCAAGCACCTTCTGGTCCCAGATGAGAACGGGAGCGCAATAGAAAAGCGGTCGCTTCGAAGGCCACCGCCATCGTCAAGAAACCTGTAATGGCAATGATAACGAAAACGACAATGATAACAGCATTGACAACAACATCGATAATGTCGGCAGTGAAAGTTGCAGCGATAAAGACAGTGGAAAAACTAACGCAATTTATTCCTTGGCTGCAAGTTTTTGAAGGTTTAATAGTGTCTATGGATATCAATACTAAGGATAACGAAATTGGTAACAATATCAATAAAAAATCCTAACAATAAAAACCGAACCGACTCTGATTTTATTGATGAGGTAAAGTAACTGATGAATACAAGGAGAAAGAAAGACACCGATACTAACACTAACACCAGCATTGACAGCATAATGAAAAAGACTGGGCAATGAAACATGACAGTGAAAAACGATTATGATTCTAAACTGAATATAGTGACAGAGTAAACAATACTTATACACTAAGGTCCATATATAAGCACACGTTACTGATTCATGACATCACTTATCAGTTTCTTACCTGTACGGGTTGAATTTCTCCGGCTCCGGGAAATACTTCGGATCATGATTGACGGCCCATAGATTTACAATAATTGCGGTGTCTTTTGGAATTGTGTAGCCACTGACAACCGTGCGGCCCCTGGTGCAGTGTGGGATAGCCAGTGGCAGCGCTGTAGATAAGCGCAGGGTTTCTTCTACCGTGCCTTGCAAGAGAGGGAGTTCATTCTTATCGTGAAGCGTTGGCAATTGACCTCCATCAAGAACTCGAGACAGTTCGTCCCGCAAGGCATTCTGAGTTGGTTGGTTTGTGACAAGATATGCCAAAGCCCAGCACAGAGTCGTCGAGACTGTTTCAAGACCTGCTCCAAAGACGTCAGCGAGAACTGAGACTTCATCTTCTGGATCTAGTTTAACAGAACTTCCTTCATCCATCTCCGGTAGTGTTTCGTCGTCTGCTTCAGGAATGGCAAAGGGTTTTCTCGCCTCACCTTTCTTTCCAGCAGCTCTAGTTTCTCGCATGATTCGTGCTAAGTAGGACGCCACACACCACGAACCGACTTCTTCGCCTTCATTTTCCTTGAGCAGCCGGTGAACCTTGCGTATAAATGCAAACAGCCCGCCCAGCGAATTTGCAATAAGTTTTTGTTGTTTCCTCAAAAGAAAGCCAAGCCAGGGCATGAAGTCCAATAATACGCCCGTTGTCGAGTTTTCTATGAATTCCTCGGCGCGATCGAGCATACTATACATTTCTGCTTGTAGTTGTTTGCCACCTTTGAGATTATCTCCGAATACCAGTCTGAAGGTAAATCCAAGAACTGCTCTTTTTATCATCTCTCGCGGGTCAACCAAGTTCCCTTGTGTTTGGTTTAGTTCTGTATTTATGTGCTCGATTTCGTGTCGTACGAGCTCCTGGAGTAACTCTGGGTTTTCGAAAATGCCATGCAAAGCTCGTAAAGCGCACTTCTTGTTGCGCACATATCTTGGGGTATAGTCCCCAAATGGAATACTTCTGCCTGCGTTACTGCCAACCTGGATGGAAAACCATGGCGGCCTCCCAGCGAGCTGAGATGCCTTCTTAGCCAAAGCTTCCTTCACTGAGTCATAGCTGTTGAGGACCACCAAATCACGCGAGCCGAGCTGCAGAGAAAACACAGGCCCGTAGACTTTTGCCAGCTCCATCAGGGACAGATGAGGGTTGGTTCCGAGCTGTAGTAGATTACCGACCACAGGTATCGGGTAGGGACCAGGCGGATAATTCTTGTGGTAGCGGCTGTGCATGATAGCAGTATTCCGTAATATCACGCTCCATAGGATAACACAAAGAAACCCCAACATGACAGTAGCCAAGCTGGGAGTCTGCAAAAATTGGCCGTAAAACTGATCCATGCGCTCAATGTAAAATTAAAGCTGTATCAGGCAATGTGGGTTCGATCTGCGTTGGTGAGCTTTCTTGCTTCGAGTGAAGTCGCGCTCGCTAGACTCTCGACTTAGCTTTGTGTTTATCCAGGACGCGAGGTCAGCCATGTGTGCACGCTAGCAATTGGCCTTCGTATGAGTGTCGTCCAGGAAGGTCAAGGTCGCTTTGCGCCAACCTCCTTCGAGGGAACTCTGATTAATCGAATGATGAAGCAATATAGCATACAATAACCATCATTCACCCTATCTGCTTCACCATTCGCTATATTCACTTAAGAGCTGCAATTGCCTGCTAACTTAAGTGCATCTACGTCCCGGGATCTACGTTCATTAATAAACACAACGGTTGGAAATAACCTTGGCTATATTGTTGTTCAGTTAATGGTCAATTAAAGACGAACAAAAAATGCAAGTAATATATGTCAACAGTCAAGGTCATGTTTTTATCTGTCATGGTTTTTGCAGGCTAACTGGGGATAAGAAAACCTTGTTATGGGAAAATACTTTTTCGGGCGGGAATTACAATTTTAAAAATTATCTTATAAGAGCTGGCACGATCGGAATTGTACAAAACGAAATCTTAGTACCCAATAATGTGAAACCTTTGCAAACTAATCTACTTATGCGGCTGCTGTTTATACACTGAAGACAAAAACAAATCAGTGAGAACGTATTATTAAGAACCCGAAATTCGTAAACTAACGTAGTTATACCATACATGTTTCTTCAGTCAATATTGTAAAGTAAATACACAGTTTTAACTTACGACTTAGACGGAAAAAGTGCGTTTTGAAAGAAAAAGTTGAGAGGTTGTCCTTAATTAAACAATAAGCTGAGAAAGCTGTCAGTGGTGTACCTAAAAATACTGATAATATAGCAATAGAACTCAGTTTATACTATAAACAATTGCGCAAGTAAATATAGATGGAACTGCCAGAGGCAACAATCAGACTACGTAAGCTAGTGCGTGAGAATGCATATTATTTTAAATGTTATATATATCGCTGGCTAAATTCGTCTTCTACCAATCAGTCTTGAGTGACTTCTATTGCCTTCTGTTACGTGCACCTCTAAAACAAGAAGGCCAAAGTGGAGTTAGTAGATTATAGTTTATCCCACGTGGTGTGATCCTTTGCATTTAAAAGACTTTAATAAAGAAAATAAGTAGAAAACTAGTTCTAAGATTACTAAGAGTCGCTAAAATTTAGATATCTGAATAATACTATATATTAACAGTGAACGCAGGAGAGAAAAATATGCATATTATATTGCAAGAGCAACAACAACCAAAAAGAGCAATGTGTACATGCTGGTACGGCCTTGACCTTGCCTCGACCATTTTAGATTAAAAAGTTTTGACGGACAACCTGAAATGCTGAATCAGCGAATGTATTATCCGTCAAGCGACTCGAGGTCAAGGTGAGGGTCACGATCGAGAAACAAGATGATGAAACTTAGCTCTATTATAGAGTCTATATTATTGTAAACTCTGAGACAAGAACAACCAAAAATACACAAATTAAAACTCAACACAACAAACATTGTCTTTTAAAAAAGCAATTGTATGTGTCTTTCACTAAATTCTGTTGGTTTTAGTTTTATCTTTTTCATATGTAGTTTCAGTTATTTTTTACACTCACTTTCATAAGAACCTTTGTTTTTGGAAAAAAACCAAGAGGCCTTGGAGACTGGCCAATGGGTTGTTGGCTTTTGCATGCTTCCACGAACGATAACAAATACAAAAGTTCAAAATGGCCGCCATCTTGGCCGAATTTCGGCTGCGGACATGGACTTTTCTCTTTAGAGATTTTGATTACTTTTGAAATATATTACTTGAATGGCGAAAAACATCATTTTAGACCAAAACTAGGAAATATAGACCACTTTCATAATACGCCCCAGTGGCCATGAACAAAAAGCCAGTAGGGCCAAAATACAGCAAATGTATGAGCTGAGAACTTGGAACTTGACTTCGACTTGAAGTTTATTTATGGTCACTGAAGCAAATTATGAAAGTAGTGTATTGAAACAGACTTGCGAGATACTGACAAAATCACTGTATTTTGTGTCGGCAATTGAACCGGCGAGTTCAATAACTGTTTTGTCATTTACTTTTTTGTTTTCGCTGTTTCTTCCTCAATTAAATTTGCGAGGTCTTCTTCGGAAAATTTTGGAAAGCGAACCTGCTACCACCTTCGCTGAACTGCGCATGAGCAAACCATTACTTTTAGGTAGTTGCAGGTAACGCACTGGTCACTCAACAAATCGAAAGAAGGGAATTTTGAACTGAATGATAAAGTGATATATTTACATATGTTCATGTAATTCAGTACTTAATATAAAGTAGGTGAAAATCGACAATGCCTTCGTTGCAAACAAATATACCGTAAACCTCCGAATATAATTAATACTTACGAAAACTTTCAAAGCACTTTTTAACGGGTTTATATTGGGAATCGGAGGGCTTGTATTGACATTTCAGAAAAACGCCATTCAAGCTCACAAATTTGCAAAAAAACAAGAAAAATATACAAAGGTTAAGGGTTTTTATCACACCAGGTTTGCTTATCTTGCTTTTCTTCGTCCACTGTGAAAGGTCAGTCGCAAAATATTTTGGTCGAAAAAAGTTACACACTTCATTGGCCCCATACGTTTGCTCTGAGCATGCGCAGTTATTATTCCGACGTAATTTAGGATTCATAAAAATTGGCGGGAAAAACAAGTTCTCCCGTCGCGTTCGAGCAGCATTTTCCCGCGCTTTTGACGAGCGCACAAAGCTTTTAATTCGGGTTTTATTTTCGAAGTCTTTAGTACAGTACTTTTCGATAAAACTTATAAAACAGTTTTAAAAGCTGTGTGACTAACAAATTTTGAAAGGCAGAATGAGCAACGAGAGTCGGGAAATGGAATTGTGTAGCCCACCAAGGCTAACAAGATTGATTGTAACGCCTCGTGAAATATGCTTTCAGAAGGAAGCTGAGGGACAACTTGACCAAATGGAGAGCTACATGAGCTTAACAAGTTTGACTGCAAAAGTTGCAGTGGAACAGAAAGACCAAGCCGATGAGTTAAACAAACGAAAAGAAGTTGTTAAAGACATGAAGGTAATAACTATTTTGCGACAACTGAAACTTTTCCATTTGCGATTGGATTTCAGTAGCCTTCAATCAGTCTTTTCGATTGAAAATGGCGAATTTGTTTGCTGTTCTTGCATTATTAAAAAGCACTTTGTTTCGATAATGACATAGATCCCGGCTAAAACTTCCTAACTATCTATAAATAAAAACTCCACTCACAACCACGTGGTAATATCTTAACTGAAAGTTTAAAGTGTGAGTTTGCTTTGAATTTACATTTAATTACTTACTTCAGTTTTGTAACAGTTTACAGATTTTATGCTCAGTCAAGTTGTTTAACTCTCAGGATTTATCGAATAGCATAGAACCTTTATTTCAACCTCACTGATTTTTTCATTTCAATTGACGATAAAATGTCTTCTGATTTTTTCATGTACAACACTGCTTGCTTTGTCCTCGTGTTTGCAGAGGTCTTTCGATAAAGGTACGTTACTATCCTCCATCAGTCCATGTCTGATCAAGATAAAACCAATAGGTTTTTTTTCATACGGAATTCATTCAACTTCCTTGTTTCAAACTCGATGGAAAATAAGACAATCCCCTTTCCCTTTCAAAAAAACACGATACATTTTTTGCATGACTAAATTCAAAGTGATTCAGGTAAATGTATAGCTAGGAAACTTTATGACTTTTTCTAAATTTATCGATGAATCTGTCCTCGCCCTACAATTTCTTTAGATTTAGACTGTAGGAAGATAGTTGTACTAAACCTGGTTAAATCTAAACACAGGCGTAGTCTTAGTCCTAGTAAAACCTAGAGCATAGATTACTTCTTAATAAAGCCTG
>JAOBYE010717091.1:0-10770 GCA_025403585.1 Parazoanthus swiftii
TTTTTTCCCCAGCAAATGTGTCAAATGTACCAAGCTCGGAAAATTGCTCCAAGTTTGAGAAAAACTTGTCATATTTTCATTAGTTTTAGACACTGATTTTGTTTCAAATGCCGTTTAAAACCCAGGAAACACGTTTTTAGACATTAATTTTCAAAATTCCCTGGGGAGCATGCCCCCGGACCACCCTAAAAGACTCAAACCTTTGGCTCTTGGCGGTGCCCCCCCCCCCTCCCCCCAGTTTTCCAAGGCTTGCTACGGCCCTGCAGCTATTCGACGCTACTTAAAATTTACTAAATTTATTTGTTTTGCCCCAGAATGGAGATTTTAAACAAAAATAACTAATCTGCCTGCTCGTTTCCAACTTCCTTTTATTTGTTGTGATTAAGGAGACTGGAGGAGAGATAATGAAAGGACAAAAACATACGAATGGGCGTGTGTTAACCAACAACTTCTAAAACACCTTTTCCTTCCAACTAGCTACAAAAATTATCGAAATGTTTGTGAATCTTAATTTATTAAGTATGGTACTAGGTTCCTAAGGTTTGAGCTTTGATGCTTTGAGTTGAAACCAAGATATCAGCAGATATCGTGAAAAATCACGTCAGTAATATGGTCTGTGGTAGGCTGAAATCATTTTCAGGGGTGATAAAAATCGAAAAACGGACTTCTCGAATCAAGGCTCGATTTGGAAAATAAAATTTGAATCGAGTCTCGAACGTATTCTTTAACTTCAAGAGTTGAACGTTGCATGTGAGGAGGGTGGCACGAAATGTTTACGAACCTGGAAATTCCAATGAGAGAAAAGAATTTAAGTTTTTTTTAAGGAAGTATTTTCAAAAGAGGAAATTGCGAAAGACTTGAGGGTGACGGTTCATTGTGTTAGAACGTTTCAGAATTTGTGGAACAGCGATTCCTTTTAGTCAGCCGTATGTAATGAACGACAATGTTTTAGAAGCCACCGAGATATGGAAATTACAGAAACCGAATATCTACTTGATGCAAGGGAAACTCAAGAAAAGCTGTTGTTTGAAGGGATTTGCATTTTGGGTGACTTACCGTCTGTCTTAGCCTGGGAGTGGGATGACGGCTCTTGAGGGCTGGACATGAATGACTCGTCTCTCGCTTTGGAAATAATGTTCGTAAACATTTCGTGCCATCTTCACATGCACAACGTTCAACTCACGACGAAAGCCTTTATTGTTCGATACTCGAATCAAATTTGACTATTCAATCCGAGGATTGATTCGAGAAGCCCGGAATTCGATTTGAGTTGAAAGACACCGCGACCATGTGCAATCTTCGAATTTTTCATTGAAAAGCTTCAGCGATCGATAAGCTTGCGTTTCGTAACCGTTCGCCCCGAGTCGGGTGTCGCCCGTGAATCGTCGTTCTCCTTCGGGCTGCGTCGGTTGACTGCATTAGACGGTAGAGCGTCTCAAAGCCACTTTCAAATTAATGTTGCGAAAAGACCAATTACGGAGTGGGAAATACTCCGTCGTACTATTTCTCAACTCTCCTTATTCGATGTGTTAAGAGCTGGCACGCGTTGCAACGCAGCCGGGATTTTTCTGTTGTGCTTCTGAGTCCAGTGGACCGCGGGATATTCGTGCTCCGCGCGAGTGAAATGTTATATATAAAAAAAAACTGAGGAAGAAGAAGACTTAAAACAGAAGTCTTTCTACTTCCGATTGAATTTAGGATTTTCGTTCCATATTCAATTAACTTAACTTCGGAATCACTCAACTTCAAAGTTATTGGAAAGCAAAGCACAAAACAGAGGTAGTACAACTCGAGGACTTGAAGTGGAACGTTCCACATTTTTCGCAAATTCTGCTTTTATATTGTCAATTATTTGTTCTCGTTAACCGGCTTTCTTACGTAATGAAATTGTTTTCGTTTAAAAAAGAAAAGTGTTTTTGTGGTTCAGCACCTTGATTGGGTAAATGTTCTCAGTCTGATAAAGTTGTTCTTTATAAGAAATGGATAGCGTGCGACCCACTGATGAATGTGTTGTAGCCATGCGCACTTTTTCCACTTATCGCTTGGAGGTCATTAAAGTTTCATACTTTCAGTTATTGGAGGTAAGCGAACGCAAAGTAATTAGGTCTTATTTAAGAGCTGAATTATTCACGGGTGTCCTCGTATTGTCAACGAAGTTTATTCCATTATTTCTTTAGGCACGTTTTTGAGAAGGAAGGAGTTTCCATTTTTGAACACGTGTAACGATGATGTGTTCTGCAGGCAAGGATTTGAAGAAAGTAATTGCCAAAACAAGGTACGATATCTGTTTTATTCTTTGCAGATTCAAAATACTCGGCAGGTGTCTTAACATTTCCACAGAGATCTTTGCAAGAATTTGCACGTTTTTTATTCAAAGATATCTTTAAATTCGATTTCTTGATTACTTTTTGAGTCAAGACATTAACTGCTGTCATGATAAACGTTTAGT
The DNA here is from genome assembly GCA_025403585.1 of Parazoanthus swiftii. Lineage (NCBI taxonomy): Eukaryota > Metazoa > Cnidaria > Anthozoa > Zoantharia > Parazoanthidae > Parazoanthus > Parazoanthus swiftii. The sequence goes on from JAOBYE010717091.1 coordinate 2,450, forward strand.
ATTAAAAGTATCTCTAACAAGGCTACTGTGTAATATGTAACATTTGTAAACAAAATATTGGTAGACCTTCTAATCAGATTAACTTGCACAACTAGAAATATCATGAGCCGTAAATAACGAACAATTGAAATAAGAAGGATAATTCAGGACGTTCTGAGACCTTTTTCTGCTGTTTGCCCAGAAAAGAAAGAGAGCGGATTTAATACTTGCACTACTTTAATGTTAATTGCAAAATACATACCGGTAGTAAGTTTATACAGATCTATTATCCACAAATGATAAACAAATGAACTTGAAAACCCACCCAAACTTCTTCAAAACGTGTCTAAAGTTAGGTTACAATTCGACATTTTTATCTCAAAGTTTTTGTGTGTCAGGCACTCATCGGCTGCTTCGGAAGGACCTAAAACTAAAATAATAACAAATTTTGAATAATTCCATTTGAAGTCGTTTAACTACATATATTAATGATTTTGAATTGTTTGGACGAAGTATCTCATTTCTAAAGAACCGGCTGAATGAAATACCTTTGGTACTTGATAAAACGACGAATTTCAACACGGAAAGATGCTCAAAGCTGTTTTGAAAGGGAAAAATATTCTGAATGTCTGTAGTAATTTACAGATTGAAACTGCACAGACAGACAACTATTATGAAACTCTGTTAAATAACGTTGTTTTATCGACTGTTCGTGCAAACGTGCAAGTTTTGGAGCCGTTGGTTAAAATGGTGAGATTAGGGAACGCAAAATTTCGTTGCCTAAAAATCTCGGCAGTACTTATTAAAATCTTACATCTACCTTATATCGTTAGTCTTAGCAGTTTGGAACAATTGTTTTACTTTATCGAACAATTCTTGCGTTGGAATAGCCTCTGAGCGGTAGTTGTGTTCTGGTGAGGTTTTTTCTTTGGTCACGTGACGAGCAGGTGATGCCTCTGACTGTTTTGAACACAGGCAATGGCTGCACACCACACAAGAAAATTTAAAACTTATGCATGGAAGTCTAAGCACGATAGCAACTGAAACCATCAGAAATTCTGGTAGTTTGTAACTTGCCTTAATCTTTTTACTCCGCGAGATTCAGTTGCGTGTTGCAAAAACTATTATATAGAAGCCACTGCAAGATCATTACATATATCTTTAGATTTTGCACCGGTGACTTGTTAAGCCATTAACATTATTTAATTATCGAGGACAAATTTATACATCTTTTAGTACTGTCACAGCAATTATATATTAAATCTAAGTTTATTAAAACTTTCCTGCTTCTATATTTGGCTATACTTTGAGAGTATTTCTTTCACTGCTTCTTTTAAAACTGTGAAAGTTTGTCAGGTAGCCAATTTATTGTTAACTTTCTTTTTTATCTAGTTGTTTCTCTTTCTAATCCATTGAATTTGAGTTTTTACCGGGGCCAGGGGGGTTGTTTTTATAAGGAACATTTTTGCTCTGTATAAACCTGTCTAACTATACCATATTTTTACAATAATATATAATTCAAGTGAATAAATTTAAAGTTAGAGTCAAAGATATTTACTACAACTAAGTTTTAATTTATGAACTCTAAATAAACATGCAAAGTGAATTTCTAAAAGCAATGAGTCAAAACCTCCATAAAATACTGAAAACAAAATAATAAGATTGAGTTCACATGCCGGGGGGGGTAGTACTGTTCCCTGCCCTCCGTCCTTTGGAAGTTGATTTTGTTCTCAGTGAAGAAACACGGCCATAGAATTAACTTCAAAGATATCTATATGTCACGCTCTATGTCCTTTTGTTAGAAGAAATTTACTTATTCCTCGAATAGCGCATGCGATGTAAAAGCAGGGCGTTCCAATTAGCTTAGAGCTATTGCCGACTGATGATCATATTCAAGACAATGCCTGACTTAAGCTGGAAGACCCAGTTGGATGCCCATTTTAATAAATTCTGAATCCGCCCCTGGCTGAGGTACAGACAATCACAAAAACAAAACAGGTTTTTTTCTCAGACAAAATAGCAAAGTTCATGGGCACGGCTACAATCGCAATATATTTTAAAACGCAACTAAAAAGCTTTTTTCTCTTCGTACGAAGTAGGTTGACCAATTTGGTCTCGTGGTTTTTCTATTATTTTCTTATCGTCGACGTTGTTCTCCCGCATGCAATTCTTATAAAGGCTTTAAAATTACTTGAGTAAATTGTTAAGAAAACTTACCAGTGTCTTTATAAAAGAGCCGTACTTTTGTTTGTAATGAATACTGAAACCGAATGTATTGCTATTCTATATACACGAAAAACACGACAATGAAACAAAACTATTTACACTTTTTTTTTTATTAAGAACCAATTTTGCTCAGGCTTAATGTTCTTGTTTTTTCTGCAATTTCATCTTCAAATGTTCTTGTTTTGTTCTTAACGGCTATGCTTTCCGTAGGGGGTTAAACACGCCTAAACTTCGTTCAGATGCTTTTGTGCACTGTTTCACAAAAAATGTTACAGTGCCTTTGCAAGACAAACTTTTTTTACATGCCATAAGTGCGTTATGGAGAGCTGAAAACTGTAGGACTACTGCAGTTCAACATTGTACACTTGCATAAACTTTTGATTCAGCCTCAGTTTGTTCTTATAGTTTGTTCTTATTTCAGCCTCAATGTTCTTATTAACTTTGTTCTTAAAAAAAAAAGAGTGCAGTGTTTTTAACTTGTTACGATTGCTCATTGTTATTATTTTTATCACTAACTGACGAATCCTGTTATATCTTTCCAGCTGTGAAGTGTAGTGTTTGGTGTTCGTACGGACTCTCAACTTTCAAGACGGCCTCATGTGAAATCTATTCAAGAAAAGGCGATGTGTATGCTTACTGTAATAATTCAGAGTAAGCCGCTTCATTTCCAATGTCCAAAGCAGTTGATGTACTCAAGTTGTTTTTCTCCTTGCTGAGTCTAAATACCACTGAATTGGCACAGACAAATTTAAGTAGTTCTACCAACACATCATTGTTACCCTCCAATAACACTCCGATTATTCACAAGTTCTCGGCTGAGGTTGGTCAAGGTTCTCAGTTCAAAATATCAGATTATATGAACTATAAGATAAACGATCCTCAGTTAGAGTTATTCACCACAAATGGAGGTGAAATTCCCCCTTCTTCTTGGCTGCGCATTGACGAAAAGCGTCAAGCAATTACCGTGTTCCCACTTCCGGGTAATGAAGGGGATTTTGAGTACCAGCTCATTGTACGGAACAAGACAAGTAGAATCGAGATCCATGTAAGAGAACAAACACGAAAGTACAACCATGAGGTTGTTCTTAAGTTTCAAGTTTCAAGTTTCAATTTCCTCCAGTTCTCTACAAACGTTATGGCGAGGTTTGACTTTGCTGAAAAAATGGCTCGTTATTGCGTTAACAGGGACCCTTCCGCAGTCTCGCTAAAATCGTACAACAAGAAAGCAAAAACTGTTACTGTGTCTTTTAACACGCTGGAGTACACACCTTGCAACCTAGAAGCCATCAACTCCATTAAATCCCGGATGGTAGACAGCAATGCCCGAGTAAAGTCTACGTTTCAGGAAGCTTTGTCATCCACATTTAAAGTAACAGATGTTTCAATTAATCTGATAGGACCATGTGACCCTAACAAGGAAAGTAACTCCGGCGAGTTTGACTGGGGTATTTGGAGACATGTGCTTCCACCACTGATTTTAATTGTCATTGTGGGTGTTCCAGTTAGTATTTCGTGTTTCGTGCGAAAATCGCGCCCCAAACGTCGCGTTGCTGGTCAGTCAAAAGCAAGGCATGGTCGATGGGGAGGGGCGAAAGACGACCGTGAGGATTTTGGTTTTCATACAGTACACTTTAACAATAGGCATCGTCCTATGCTTTCTATTTCCATGAATTCAAAAGAGAATGACAGTGCAGATATGCGGAATGGGAGTCCGTCAAATCGCTCGCCCAAAGTAGTTGGGAATTGCTCAGACAAGTTGGCAAATGGATTGGGAAACTCGGTCGCCAACGACAGAAAGAGTTCCACAAATTCGACAGGACACGAGCGTATAAAGAAAGAGGTGTACGTTGGCAAATCAGATCTTAATATTCCCTGCTATTACAATTTTGATCCTAACCAACCTCTAGAACCAGAGAAATCCGCTTTTGAGAGCTTCGGCGAGTTTGCAGGGGCGATTTCATCAAAGCTAAAGGACATCAAAGATGTTGCAGGAAAATCAGTGATAAACGTGTCTTCGTTATTTGGGCAAAACGTGGAGGAAGGAACGTCGAAAGATGTTAGAGCGAACAATCCTGAAATGGAATTTCAGCCTTTGAACAGCGCTTCTGTGGAAACAAAAATGGGGTCAAGCAACAACCGAATTGGAATGCCAGAGAATACCGCGACTACCACACCACAAACTTCCCAGTTTTCAGAAGAAATTTTCAAAGACAATAAAGCTAGAACAAGAAGGAGCAGTAGGGAACAAAATCCAAATGCAACATTTAACGTAGTGAAGACAGAAGACCAAATATTGAGAGATAGTGAACTAAAACATCACGTGTCAGGACGAATTCCCGTTGCATCGGGACCCTTGCCACAACACAATGGGATGCGTCACTTGTCAGAACGAATGTCCGATGCTTCGAGCCCCGTGCCACAGTACAATGGAAAGCAGTACGTGTCAGAACGAATGTCCGTTGCTTCGAGCCCCTTGCCACAACACAGTGGGATGCGTCACATGTCAGAACGAATGTCCGTTCCTTCACGCCCCGTGCCACATCACGTTGGACAAATGCCGGTTGCAAGTGCCACGGGCCAGACTTTCAAAACACCAAATAAGTTTGGAGATGTCGAAGCTCAGACAGCAAATGTTATGGATCAGCTCTACGATATGAATGCCCAGCTGCACAACGCCACAGGTTATACACCAGACTCAAGAGCACAGAATGTAAATGTTATGAATTGGGATTCACGATTTAGGAGTCATGAAAGTGACTTGCTACAAAGTCATATTCATTATTCTAATATGAACCAACACCAGTCTCAATTTGATGTACCCAGCATCTACCACGACACTGTGAACGAAGCCCCACTGCTCAAGTCACAAACTTATCATGGAGGAAGTATTACTGTGCCAAGGCGCAAGATGTCGGTTTACGAACCACCAGACGTAAATCGCTTGCGCCCGAGATACAGCCAACTCAACAGATCTAGAAGCGAGTTATCTCTCAATTGTGTTAGTAGCAATCTTGAGCAAAGCCGGGTCTTATCCAAAAGCGATCTTTGTTTATATCACAGTAACAACGAATTTGATTCCTATGACAACCACGAAGACAACGGTATACGAAGCGAATTATCGCTCTATCGCATCAATGATGGAGGTTACACTATTGAAAATGAAGCTTGTAAGAGCCGTGTTTCCCCAGAACAAAGCGCATCGGAGTATATGCCTGAATACGAAATGTCTGAAGTCAATGCAATGTCCTCAGACATCATATCGGAGCATAATATGCCGTTTTTATATCCTTCAGAAAGTTTGAATGCACAGAATACACGGTCAGTCTATACGATGCCAGATCAAGTCATGTCAAGTCACGTGAGCTCAGCTTATGTAATGCCTGAATACGGGAGTCACTCAATTGATGCGATGGATCTCCCAGTTTTTACTGTCGATGACTATGGTTTTGGGGAATCGTTTGGTCGCAGTCCGCACAGAAACCAAATAAACCAGAACATATCCAAGTCTATGTTGGCTCTGCCGGTGATGACACGAGGAAACGGTAATCAGTACGAATTCGGTTTTACCCCAACGTCTAGCTATGAGGATACAACATCGCCACGTGGCACGTACCACGATTACATTAACCCACTGTCTTCACCTAACGGGCTTTCCAGCCACCTGTCTGCCTCATTTAATGACGTAAGACGTACCACCTACAATCCAGGAGGTCCACAATACCAACAAGTGCCAACTTACCCCGACTGGGAAGAAGAAGACTACGAGCAATACACCCATTACCAGCAACAGCGTGATGTTAATGGAGCGTTTGCAAGGTCCATGCCGAACTTGGCGGACAAACAGCAAGGATACAGTGCAAACTCGACTGTCTGGAGCAACACTTCACCGAGACATTATCCTAGACACCACAAGGACGAGGAACGCTCATTACTGACAAAAGTGTTTGGTTCTGAGAAGGTAACAGAGTCAGGTGTTGCCGAAGATGCCACTGTTGTTGGTTTTTTAAAAACAAAAGTATCAAATTTCCTCGGATGAAAACACACGCATCACACATTTTCAGAGAGAAGTTAAACAGAAAAGACGGTATCTAAGTCTTCACTTGCGAAAGTGAAAGGTTGGCACTGATAGTTTTCTGTAGCTCGAGATCTTACTGTTTCATGCATTGGTTATATGTTAAAGGGGCACTTCAAGGTTTTATACAAAACTGCCACTTTCCAAAACTACCATCTTTCAACTTTACCTAAAGTTTTTTCATCAAGGAGATTTCATTTGACAAATTTAAACAGATAGAACTGCTAAAAATCAGGTCATTGTGGCACTATACTACTTTAAATAATATTTATCTTATGAGTAAACTCTCATAACTGTAGTCAGTGTCAATTTTATCAAATACTAAGCACCGAGTTTGCAACATTTGAGGCCAAATTTTGTTTAAATTACTTGTAACACAAATATTTTTTGTATTTTTAACGTCTTTTATCACGCACTGGAAATATTGCGCAGTTATGTCGTGAAGAAGCTCCTTAATATAATGCCGCTGCCGCAACCATTGATAAACCCAGCAATCTCTCTGTACTTCATCTCGATACATTAGAAGTAGAAAGCTGTGGTTAGCATGCGTAACATGAGTCTTGGTTATGGTCTGTTCAGTAGAAAAAGCATTCTTAAATTCATCTGAACTCATATAAAACTGCATAGCTGTACGTACAACTGTGACACCTTTTGCCAATTCGAAAACTTGAGAAAATTATTTGTACTATACTACTCCCAGATGCTTTGCCTATGGGATTAAAGTATCAGTTTCATTGTTCAGAAAAGTTTTTTTGTGCTAATCTAGTTATTTCGTAATGAACTGATAGACACCATTTTAGAAATAGTCATATTCGAATATTTTTAATAGAATTAAGCGCGTATGTAATGCGAACTAAATTCATAGTTACCAATTTTTAGCATGTTTTCAACGCCCCAGCTAGCGACGACGGGTGCCATTTGTGAAGGTATCTGAACTCATTACGTAAAGGGTATCACTTTGAGCATTTCAGGGTTTTATAAATATACAAAAATATAGTCTTCTGTCTCGTAATTTGTGCAAATTTCATCCAAAATTGTAAATCTAGAAACAGTTAGGTCCGGCCAAAGAACTCTTCATTGATAGTTGTTTGATTAAAATTACAATTAGGGCTCGAAACTGCAGATGCGCGCGCAGGTATTTGCACGTATTGCTATCTCGTTACTTATTGCTGTTTTCAGTGATGCTGCTGCTGTTGCAACTGACGTTGTTGTCTGCGTTAGAAATAATGTTGACATAGCAAGAAGGGCATAATTACTTTGTAATGATTAATAAATAATGAGGCAATTTTTTCTTAATTCAGGTGCAAAATTACTTGTATTTGATTGGTCTGCTGGATTTTTAGCAACCCTAAGCGTTCGCTTTCACGACTCGAGCCATAAAGCAAAAATTTTAAAACACCCGTGAAAGTAATCATTAATCTTACGCACCCTTATTGGATTACCCTTCCTTATTATTGCTACTGATATGATTGCATTGGTGCTAATTTTGATAATACAGGTATTGATATTGGTATTATATTTGTATTTTTGATGCTATTGATAATAAGGTCTTGTTGAGATTCGCTTGGACTATAATTGTCGTTACTGACTTTAGTGTCCATTTTGTTGCCTTTTCTGTTGTTGCTATTTTTGTTGTTGCGTCATCGTTGTTGCTGCTGCTGCTGTTGCGGGTATTAACTTTGCTGGTGTAATCGCCTTTGCTGCCGTTGTTAGTAAGCGGTGATGTTAAAGTTACATTGAAATGCGTTTTATATGTTTGTTTGTCTTGGTTGATCCTCCAACGATTTTAAGGCGCTCTAACTGGTTCACAGCGGTTGTTCAAGCCTCATGTGGAGTCCTTAACAGACACTAAAGTCAACTTAAGTTGCCATTTCTTACTCAGGCAATAAGTTCAAGATATCAGTAGCAAGCTACTCTATTTATATTCATATGAAACAGCTTAGACAAACCATAATAAATTAAAGAAAAATATTACTATCAGCTGAGATAGTGCAGCATATGAAAATGACTGTGAGATCGGGGGGGGGGGGGGCACGGAGGGGAG
>JAOBYE010717102.1:0-10770 GCA_025403585.1 Parazoanthus swiftii
CCAAGATGGCGCCGGAGATCGCAGACTGGGAGTTTTCCGCGATAAAAAAAAACACTCCACCGCCTGCAAGCAGGCTAGGTTTTATGATTTTAGTGCATTTCTAGCGATTTCAGAAATGCAATTTTCAAAAAAACGCTCGCGCCTACGCCGCTCATGGGCCTACAAAATTTTCAGATCCTGGCTACGTCACTGCTTAGCATGTATACCATTTCTTTTTAAGCCCGTTCACACTAGCAACGTTTGTCGCAATTTAGTTCCACTGCAATTTTTTCGCCGCCACGTTGTATCAAGTTTTGAGATTGTTCAAAACATTGCAAGTTTCCTGGCACTCAAATTCACGGATATTAAAGATACTTTACATGTACTTTTGGAAGTAACAACAACAACAACAACAACAACTTTATTTAGTCCTCAGATTTTTGAATAATAAATTGTGTAGCATAGTGAATTTGATGAAGTGCAAAATTAAAGAGGATCACAGCTACCTAAAAATAGCAGAGGTTAATCGAGTTAAGTAGCCGTGCAAAAAATATTGCAATGGGAATCGCGATAAAAGTTGCGCCAAAAGTTGCTAGTGTGAACTGGCCTTAAAGCATTGCCATTTTATTGATCAAGTAAGCGTTCATTCTTTAGCAAACTACGTCAGCTCTTCTTCCATTTCTTGATCGTCCCCTTCAGTTTCTTCGTTTTCCATTGAGAACCCTTTTTTGGTCCGTTCAAGCTGTCTTCCCAGATTTACTTGCTTATGACGTTTACTACACAAACGCAAGGGCCCTTGCAACTACAAACAAACCTCTACTACATATAGGATGAATAGATTTCCTTTGTTCTTCTGCGGTCTTGCTGCCTTGACTGGCTGTGGATTGCAGATATAAAGGTTCCCTGTGGGGCATTCCCGGAGGCAGTATGATGATTGTATATTATACAGAGAGATCTATGACCAACACGACCACCAACAACTGTAATATGTGATCTGAACCAACTGACCTCGTGGACCCGACGTTGGTAACACAACTTCAATGTTACCAAATGTTACCACCCTGGAATTACCAACAAGAAGGCCCCCTCAACGTTTTTCTGTTTCTCAGACGACCACCCTATAACAAGTGTCTAGTCAGCAAAGTACCTTTGTCTAACCAGTACTGTGACATCATATGCCGAAAGGCCAACAGTACCTTGGGCCTTCTACGCCGAATCCTGATGCTGCTCACAAGAAATTACATTGCAAGCTTATACAAGGTTTTTGTGTGACCAACACAAGAATATGCTAGCTGCGCATTGAACCTACAGATTAAGCGGGACTCTGACAAGGTTGAGATGGTACAGCATCGGGCTGCAAGTTTTATGTTTAATAACTTTTCTCGCCACAGTCATGTGTCAGCTATGACAACTAGCCTATTCTGGAATTCACTCGAACAAGGAAGGCCAAGCCAGCAATCCAGATGTTCTACAAAACCGTCACGGTCAAGTCGATCGGAATCCCTTTTCCCAACGATGTCACTCCCTTGAAGTGAGTATCTAGACTTCCAAACCCTTTTCCTTTCCAACACATTTTTCCCCGAACTGTTAGAACTTGGAAGAATCTCCCATTAGATCCTTTCCCCCATTATCTTTCCACTTTTAAGTCCACTGTTAGTTCTACTATTAAACATTGTGACTAGTCTTGTGTAATATTTTGAATCACATCTATTTGCAATCACAAATTTTTTACTACAACTTGTTCATTCGTACATTTTAGACAAAGATAAATTAGCAATAGAAATTAGCAATAGAAATTTTACATATTTTTTTGTCCATATACTCATATTAAGTAAAATTTCTCTTATATCTTTCTTTTTTTAACCTCCTAGTACAGTTTTTATTGTCTCAGGAGTAAATCTATTAACGAATTTAAAGAATAGAATATCGAGGGGGAGGCGAGGGACCCCACTCCATTGACTATAAAGATTCGGGCCAATTCGGTCTGGAAAAGGGTACGGTTTTCGCTAGGAGTATGTGGACCATTAACGTTTTTCTTAATTTTCTCAGAGATTTCTATCACGGAAAAATCACTTCCAGATTTCACAATAAAAAATGAGCAAAATATTGAAACCATGGTGCTCTTATTGGTCCGTTTATAGTTCAGTGTATTTCGTCTAGTTTGAAATAGGGTGTCAATTTTTGCAGTTTAGTCTGAAACAGCGTCAGGATTTGAAGATTATGGCGGCACGCGTGCACTCCCACCATATTTCAAAAACGGCGAAACGCCGAATAAACAAAAACGTCTACTAAGTGGCAATGTTCTAAAAGAAGTGGTCCATACTTAAGCTGTGCCACTCAAACGCTTCTCTCGTGTTCTCCCAACTTCCCGCGTGCATCCATAACTCGATAGACGCACGCTAAGAATGGACAATTTCTTAAATAATATAAGTATTACAGGAAGTCGGCTACAAATAAAAAGGATAAAAGCAACAAATCGAATATGAAGAAGAAACGGGCGAAACTTTTCCGTTAGGCGTTAAAACGTTAGTATGACTTGAGCTCGCGTCATTTGGTTCATTCAAACTTGGCGCCTTGGGAATATCGTTGCAGGTTCACGAGTGATATTCTTCTTATTGTCGGCTAAAGTCGGAAGGCTCTCGCCTGTGACAATTTTCACTTTATCCTACCCCACACTGTTACAATTTGTCATGTTTGATTTCGAGGCAATAAAAATGCGCGGGTAGGGTAAGGGAAGAAATGTACAACAATTCATGCAATGTTTCAGTCATAGGATGGTGAGGACCTAGTGAAAATGCTTGCAATTATTTCGGTACGGTGAAAATGTATTTTATCTACGAAGTTGCTGAAAAAAAATTTAGCTGGTTCATTTTCCAGTTGGCGGTAGAACAGAAACAAAGCATCGAGCCATATTTTGCACACAATAAACTAAACCGTATGGGGTTTCCAAATAACCTTTTGCGTAGCACGGCATCAGGTCAGCTAGGCAAGCTATTTGATTCCCAAACGTTTACTTATCCACAGTAAATGTGGGAAAGTGTGCAAGTAGGGTATTTTAGTTAAGTTCTAAATGCACGAGCATTCAAATGCCGAACTTGTGAGCAGCGAGCGCTTTGAGGAAAGTTTTGTAAAATTGTAAACCGAGTTGGAGCATTGCAAGCCCTTTACAAAAATCATGCGAGAATGAACAAACGAGCACCCTTTGAAATTATGGAACGTTTGGAGCTCTTACTACAGTTAACATACTGAAAAATGTTTGAAGTTGAATTCTGGATATTGCTGTAGAGAAGTCATTTTTATACACGGGCATTATGATAAAGCTAATTAGTTGGAAAATAGAAGCAACTCTTTTTGTCATTCTTAACCCATTGTTGCGGCGGTCATACGGCGATAAAATGAAGCGTATCTACCGAAGAAGGAACAGACAAAATAGCGCGCCTTGCTTCTCTTAAAAGGTGCAACAATTCAAATATAGGTCCTTTCGAACAAATATATTTACCTGTTTTTGAAACCGACGCGGGCAGTTTTTAGATACTCAGTTCGCGCCGTTCATAACAACTGCAGCAAATTTTACTAAACAGCACCAGCAACGGAACATTAACACACACTAAGCGAGTAGCGAGTGATATATATTATGAGAAGCGATTGCTGTTTGCAGGCATTCCGACAATGAAGAGAGAGATTTCATACTGAAGTGACGATACTGGTAATTAACTAATGCATTGCAAGTCTTAAGTGAGCCGTTTTAATAAAACATTTCTACGCGTGCTTTAAATTACTCATTAACAAACGTACGCGTGGCCGTGCTGTGAAGTAAGGCTTAATGTCATTGTGGTTTTTACATTTGTTTTTGATACAGGCTGTTTGCTTAGATGCATTAGTGTATCGGCCGTGATACTGAACATGAAAACTTGGCATGGCTTTGCGAGCGAACTCCGGTTCAGAGTGCTGCCGAAACAAAGAGCTTGTGTCGCCACTTAATTCTTAAAAGGTTGAAATTAACATACCTTAATTTCCGATTCAAACGTCAGATGTTTCGTGTGTTATTCCACGATAAACATTTAAGTTGTTATCTCTTCATTTTCGTTTGTTAAGACTTGCACGGATCTTGGTGGGTTGCATGGCAATTAGCCAGCAACGTCTCAAATTAGCGTAAACACCTCAAATTGAATGGGACTGCCAAATCAAGCGAAACGTTAATCAAAGCCGCCGTGAGCTAGCAAAGAAATTCCTAACCGGACGAAAAGAACTATCTTTCAATCACCAAAATATGTATATATTTGCTTTATTGTTACTGTACTTACGCAGAAATTCCAACTCGTTTTTGCACAGATCTCGCAGTTTTTTTATACTTTGTGCTCACAAAGACTTGATTGACCTCATCTACCATGAAGTCTAGCTAATGGTAGATTTACATATAAGAACGTTCGCAAACAACACCTCGAAAAATCAAAAGAAAACTTAGATCAATTTGCCGGGGATTAGCTTGCTCGTCTATGCCGGGTTTTGTAATTGTATCTATCAATGCAAGTCGACAGATTTTCGCGGGAGGATTCCTCCGGATTTATCGTGCCTGCACGTAAAAGTTACAATCGTTTATATACATTTGTTGTAACTCTCGCGTATATTCACTCATTGATTTCTTCATACGTTTCTTGTAATTGCAACAAATCGAGGTAAATTCTCAGATTTAGTTCTTTTTCTTCCAAAACTGGCATCTCTAACAGCTCCGCGCGTATTTCGTAGTCACAAAGACCGGCGAGAAAGGCGGCGAATACGCCGAAACTACGAAGCCTTACCCCCTGCGTTAGAGTTTTGCCTGCGACAATCAAGCACAATCCCCTCCCCCACGTGTTATATTTCACAATTTGGTGGGTTCCGAAGGCAGTTTAGTCATGGACTCGGATGGCTTTGTCTATCAAACAAAGGTCATTCCTTACTAGGAGGACAGCTTTTGTCATGCTTATGACCAGCTTGAACTGTTTTGCCAACCATTAGTTTGAAAGTGACCCAGCAGCGCAAAACTGGCGATGTTGCAATAAAAAAAAACTTCAGCCGGCAAATGTTATTTTTGAGACCGCGTTTCGATATTCGGCGGAAAACCTTTCAAATTCAGAGGTTTTCAGACTTGACAGCTGCGCATGGTCGCATGACAGAGAAATGTCAGAAATTAAAGGGGGTGCGAGGACAGAGGGTGAAACACAAGTAGTTTGGTAAATATTTCTCACCAAGTAAACGTGTTCTTTTGTTTTTCGCTGATTCTCAGGGAGTGCTTGTCATAACACATTACCAGTTTAGTTTTTTAAAAGGCTGCACTGTACAAACTGCACAAGCCTTTGAGTCTTTCACGACGACCGACTCAGTGTAAATGACTGGGAGCTCTTGCAACCGACCACTTGAATATATTTTATGGACTGATTTTGTCAGTGAGTCATTATGCCGTTGCATGTGTAGATGGATCGTTGAGTCATCTGTGTGACAAGACCTACCCAGCGACCAGAGATCTTTCATGTCTCCTGGAAAACAAGGAAAAGTGGGGCCTCTGCTGGCATCCGTAAAGGTCTCTCCGCAGAGGTCGAGCATGTGCGAACGTTTTCATGATGTTCTCAATTGTGTTCTAGTCTATTTCTTTGAACAGTTACTAACAACATTTTTAGGGCTCCATTTCCGGTGTAAACTAGCATTGTGAACACTTTCAGTTTTCTTATTACTATTTTGTACTTGCACATATCTCATAACAAGCATGTAATTTTGCATAGTTTAAATAAAGACATTATTATTATTATTATTGTTGTTGTTGTTGTTTTTTATTATCAACTTACATGTGATGAGCAATTTTTGAAAACAATCGAGAAAGACTACTTGATGCTGAGTAACTAAAAGACCAAGATAGAGAATGGGTGCACTAAATATAATTCTTGCAGTAGTTCAGTCGTAGAGTTCAAATGCACATAACTTCTCCTTGCAGCTACAAATACATTCTTACGGACTTCAAAATGAGAGAATTTCCTTCGTAGTTATATGTTCTTGACACTTGTCTCTTACTTACTTGCTTTACTGGCTCCAAGGCCGAAGGCAAGGCTTGCTGGAGATGCAGCTACAACCAATGTCATTACCGCCTTAGCAGCCTTTTGTAGCGCGTTCATCCCCTGCTCTGTATAGGATTTTCCGGTTTTGATATAGTTTGCAAAACTCTCGCAGTTGTTCCAAAACACGTTATACCCAGGCCATTGAGTAGGATGCTCCATCATCTTGGCTGCCCGCCTAAGGATTTCCTCCAATCCTGATATCAGTGATTTGTCATCCTCGTCGACTCGGTAAAGGATACTGTCGCAGGAACCGGCTAGAAACTGCAATATATCGACTCTGCGCGGCTTTGCGTCCGCCTTGGTGTCACCAGAAAACTCAATTACCACGTCATCACCAAGATATATCCCGTGATGGAAGTAAAACCTTCCAGTAATAAAGTAAAATGCCTTTAACGTAGAGTGAAGATTTTCAATGTTTCCGCGGACAGCAATATGATCTCCCGGTTTTAGATCTTTCTTCAAGACTTTTGAAAAACGAATTTTTGCGTGAAAGCCCCGATCCATTTCCAGTCAGTGACAACTGTATGTTTCACACTAACTGAAAGCCGTACTCTTACTTGATGTTTGCGTGGAGTTCTTGGAAAAAACGGAAATGAAACAATCCATCCATGAAGAGCAGCTACAACCACCCAATCGCAACCATTCTTTCGGTACACGTCACACAATTCTCCCTCCCCATATATGGCATCGACTATAATCACACACAAGACACAATGACAATCCCGTAGTATATTTTACCATTTCCGTATATCTTTTAATCTCGGTTTAAACTTTCTTATTTTAAGCCTGAGTCTCGCATAACTATAACGCTGTCATGACTAATATTTGAGACATTTTGCTGGAATCAGTTCTTGATGATTCAATGTATATGTCTATGTATAAACAGCCAGTTCTGTTGTAGACACCGATTTTAATACCATTGTAAGCAAATTCCCATTGGCGTTTCTTGCATTCACAATTTCAAACACTGGACGCCAGCCAAGAGAAGAACTCGATCAGTTTATCAGTTTAAATACATCAAAACGCTTCATAGTATTTTTAACATAGTCATGGTTCTTGTGGTAGTTCGCAGAGTTCCACTGCATATCATGAAGAATCTCGTAACAAAAACCATCCAGGAGCACTCAATTTTATAATGTACAAACTACAAGCGGGTTTTATCATCTGTACACCCCGAGTTGTATAATCATGCCCTGCACTCTGTTTTTAAACCTAGCGTTTTCTGTTTTCTCGCTGACTGGATGAGGAGCAGCTAATGGCTATTGCTGCAATGCCCCCCACAACTAAGGCTAGTCCTACTGCGGCTGCAGCACCAGTACCCAAGGAACTTTCTAAGGCGTTTATTCCTTGCTCTGTACGAGCTTTTCCAGTTTTTAGATAGTATGCAAAACTCTCGCAGTTGTTCCAGAACACGTTATACCCAGGCCATTTAGAAGGATCCTTCACCATCTCGAATGCCCTCAACAAGATTTCCTCCACTTCTGATACCGGTGATTCATCATCCCCATCGACTCGATAGAGGGTACCATCGCAGGAACTGGCAAAAAATGTCAGTATATCGACTATGCGTGGCTTTGCGTCCGCCTTGGTGATACCAGAAAAGTCGATTACTTCGTCATTACCGATGTAGATTCCGTGATGGAAGTAAAATTCTCCAGTGATGAAATAAAGCGGCTTCAACCCACGGTGAAGATTCTCCAACTTGCCGCGGACAGCAATATGGTCTCCTTGTTTTAAATCTTTCATCAAGATTTTAGACATTGAAGTATTATTTTGCAAGCATCGATCCATTTCTAGTGAGAACTATTTGATATACTGTACTTAGACTGTCAGCTCTGTTCCCATCATGTCTGGCGAACGAGTGCAGATTACACTCACCCCAAAGAACAACCTCGTCCCCAGGGCCTTCTGGGTATTTTTTAAAAGGGCGGTTGCTCCGCCATTTTGAAAAATACCCAGAAGGCCCTGGGGGTGAGGATTAAAACAATGTGACCTGTTTAAGGTCAGTTCACGCTAGCAATTTTTGGCGCAACTTTTGTCGCGATTTCCATCGCAATATTTCTTGCACTCGCGCTGTTACTTCCAAAAGTACACGTAAAGTACCTGTAATTTCCGTGAACTTGAGTGCCAGGAAACATGCAATGTTTTGAAACATCTGGAAACTTGATACGACGTGGCGGCGAGAAAAATTGCTGTGGAAATTGCAACAAAAATTGCAGCAAAAGTTGCTAGTGTGAACAGGCCTTTAGGATGAGGCCGGCCAGCTTTTCGCAATTATGTTTCTCGTTAGGCAGTACTAGCTCCAGAAAATCGGTGCTAGATTTTTTTGTTATTCACATGTTTTTGGGACTTTAGGTCTAACGTACCCGGGACCGGCTGAACAGGGCGGCTACGACCGCCCTACTTTATGCTATACTTTTATACAAAACGCTATGCTATTCGACTCGTTTTCTTTCATTTGCCCCACTTACAAAAGCGTTCCGCCGGCCCTTAAAACAGTAATGGCACGTTGTATATGCACGCAGAAAAATCCACACAATTACTTCAAAACGTCCGAAATGAGAACAGTGTGACACGCAAACAGCGTTGCTGAAAGCTGGTACCGAGTAATGCGTGCACAGCTGATGTGAGTATCATTTTTGGCCGTGGGGTTGGGTATAGAGGTTTAAAACTGTATAGTTGAAATAACTGAAATCGGTAAAAAACTTACATTATTACCCGGGAGGGGGGGGGGTTACTCCCTATAGCTGGATGTCGGGGGAGCTCGTCGTACTTTTTAGGGGTTGAAATTGGCACTCTAGTATTTTTTAGGGGTTTTCTCGGGCAAAACCCGAGTCTTGAGAATACCTGGTATTTTTAGGGGTAATCCTGGTTATAATAATGACGATACCGCTCGCAAACGGTTATGAGAACACTGTATTTGTTGGATACGGCTAACAACAAATGGCACTTGTCTTTTGTATTACTGAAACATTGCATTTTATACGCAATATACAAGTCAGAGTGGTATATTTTTTTGGGTTATTATTTAGGTTTTCTGACGAGCTCCCCTGACAACTTTCAAAGGGAGTACCCCCCCGGGCATTATGAATACTTAAAAAGCATAAGTTTGCCTTTAGGTGTCTAAAACTGTAAGCACATTCTTTGAAAAAATGCGATCAAAACTTACTTAATTAGTATAAATAAAGCTATTCAAAACCGATTGGTTTTGCACCTCGCGAAATTAAATTTACGTCTACTATTTTAATTAACCGGGGAAGCCTCCTCCGCAGGCAACTCTATATGAAGCAGATAGGGTGAATGATGGCTATTGTATGGTAATATATGGTTAATGAGGGTGAAGGACATTGGGGCAAAAAAAGAGGAAAGCATGGAGGAGTCAGTCCCCGACTCGCGGCCTTTCCGCTCGTCCCTTCCTTCACCCTCATTAGCCATACATTACCCTACAATAGCCATCATTCACCCTATCTGCTTCATATAGAGTTGCCTGCGGAGGAGGCTATAAGGAGGAGGAGGTTATAAGAAAGACTCTACACCTTTAAAATAAATACTTGTGTTTCTTTACTGTCAGCAAACATCACATCCATTCGAAGCAGTAACGTCGAAATAATCCTATCCCAGAATATTTCCTTATAAACCAAATCTCGAGTTCGCGCCTCCCGAGTGTGGAGACGTTACTGGGCGCAAATCCGGGTTTAGTTATAAATTCTCCGCCGATTTACTAGAAGTTTGCAACTGTTTTCTTGAGCGTTTTTCCTGATTACATTTTTTGAGGTTTAATCTTTGCTGCGTAGGAGGGGAATTCGAAAACTCTTTACTTTCAGTACTGTTATCTAAGGTTGACTGATCGTTCTCGTTTAATTTCATCTTCTTGTTCAGTCGCAGAGAAATAGATCTTTCGGAATTCTTCCGTTTCAGGGGTAGAGACATCGGTTGAAAGAGATTTTCTTTAAGTTTTCTCTCCATATTTGTTGTCACATTGTTTTCCTTGCCTTTTTGCTCAAACAGCTTCTCGTTTGCAGATATGACAGATTTTGTGGGAGTTCGTGTTTCGTCCTCGTTAGAGTGAGGTTTGACCGGGGTTTCAGCTTCTCCAGACTTCTGCATCTTCTCCTTGGTAATCTGAGATTGAGAAGTGAAAGTGTAATTGAGAAGTGAAAGTCCATACAAGTTATAGGGTCTAACAAAAAACTCTCGGCTCCTGCCACATTTAAAATTGCTAACTCTACAAAACTGATATAAATTTACTACTTCTTATTATCACTGACAGCAAGGAGTATGTACTGTGGTGTTAGTCGTTTTAACTCTATATAGAGTTGTATAGACGAGAGATGACACGACTCGTGTTCTCTTCTAAGCCGCCATGTTTAATCTCTAGTTTCTACAAGCATGCTTTGCGCACTACATAATTTAGCTGCTGGGGCAACAGGATACTGCTACATGTACAACAATGATGCCCTACCTCCTCTAGACAAGGTCCATCCAGATGATTTTCTATCTTGTCAACCAGTTCCTTCACTTCACCCTGCATATATTGAGCACAAACATGTTTTATAACTGAGTTTATTGTTACAGTCCGTCAAATATCTGTCACCTTACTCAAGTGCACAAATGTGTCACTATCCTAAATAAATAAATAAATAAATAAATAAATACATACATACATACATACATACATACATACATACATACATACATACAT
>JAOBYE010717113.1:0-10769 GCA_025403585.1 Parazoanthus swiftii
GAACACTGGTGGAAAAAACGAACGAACATTCAGTTACTACTACAGAATAAAGATAAACATTTCTCTCAGGCGATATTTTCTAAATATTTATTGAAGTAGTAGCTAAATTCATTTGGCTCCCACACAACAATTGTGTAATCCAGTTATATTTTGCATCTTTAATATTATTGTACGTGCTCATGTATTGTACTGATAACTTTCGGCGTTTAAATAAAGTAAATTGATTGATAAAGTGAACCGGTTGATAATTCGGTAGATTAGAATTGAACTACGCCGCGTTAGGCGTACTGGCGGTTACAACAAAACACGAACGCTACCACATTTCTAAGATGGCGCCCGGCTCAAATTTCTTTTTAAAGCTAAAGTAAGTATCTTTTAACTCGTTTTGTCCAAAAACATTTGCACGATTGACCTTGAAAAGCAAGAGCATTTGTGTTTTTTAAAAAGCCTTTTGCTTTTTGCAGACGTTTCTTGTTTCAGTTTCCGACCCCTCGACACTATTAGTATCGCCACTGGCTTACAGCTGAGGTCCATCCTTCACTGCAGTAGGCTTCTGACTTAGTAAAAATGTTCAAAGTCAACATAAGGCACAATTATTAAAAGAGCTGAGTCTTTATGCATAACAACCTAATGTACGGGATGCATTAGCATAAGTAATAGTTTGATGCTCGTTTTTTAAGTGGATTCGCGTTTGATTCCATTTAACAGTATTTTCGTTTATGTATGTGTTTATATGTCAACTCAAAGATAAAATGTAGATAAAAGTTTAACTTCTTGGATTTCCTCTCGTTACAGGTTTGTTGAGTTCCCAGGCCCTTAACGCAGTTGAAGCTGGCACAGCAGCCTCGTTTCCAGAGCCATCCACATTCTCAAGTGCCAGAATAATTGAAGCTTTAACGTTTGACTGGCTCTATGTGGGCATTGAACCAGTAACAAAAACTAAAAAGAGACGCATTTTGTTAAGATTAAACTGCTTACCGCTGACCAGGAGCCAGCCTTCCAGGAGACGCAAGGCCTTATTTGACATTTTCTCTGTTTGAATGGCTTGAACAGTGGGTCACAGTGAATGTGCGAGTCGGGACAGTAAACTGGACGAATTTGAAGACCCTTCCCGCACGTTGCTGAACACTACAGCGAAACAAACACGGTAGTATTAGCGCAACTTCAAAGTTTTTTACTAGGAAAACATCTGTATAAAGACACTTGGAGGGGAGACGAGAAGTAAGGGAATCCATTTGGTTGGTGGGTTATAACAACCCCACACCAGCATGTCTTTTTTGAGTTCCACTTCCCTCCCGTTCCCCAACCCCCCTCTCTCATTCACTCTCCTTTCTCGTTACACCATATCGCAAACTACCAGCAGATGTATGGCATTTTTGTCGATAAAAACACGTGTACACACTTTCTTTCAACTTTTTCAAACTTCTATCGACTCAGATTAATTTTTGACTTTCCATTTGACCATAGAACCTCCGAGACGTCCGTAATGTAAACAAGCTCAGTGGCTTTTTCTTGCATGATAAGAACAAGGTTAATAATTTCCTCAGGTTATTACAAGCAAATTTAAAGTATTAATCCGCCGCTGAGTCTATTCATTTTAAGGGGCGCAGAGGCCGAAAGGTAAGCGTGTCTGATTGCGGTCGTGAGTTCAAACCCCATCCTAACCACTTGCTAATTCCTTGATCATGGCACTTTACTCGAACCAGTGTTCCAGTCAATTCGGCTGTGTTAAGAGACACAGACTCTCATCCGTTTTACACTACAGAAATCGTAGTTAAGCGCCGGCTTCGGGAGCCACTTGGATAGAGAGAGGACTTGGCTCTTTCTAAGAAGCCCCTCCCCTATTCTCTTGGTATTTTTTCTGCTAATCCAATTAAAGTTTTAAAATATAATTTACCGATGTACCTAGTACAAGTCGACTCGCATATTTTTTTCTTATACGCATTCAAAAACACGGTCGCTTCAAGCTCGGTTGTAACTGTATAGTTTTGTTTTTGAATGCGTATAAAAAAATATGCGAGTCGACTTGTAGCAAGTTTAGAAGTACCTTGCGATCCATTTGGTCAAATACGTAAACATACCATTACAACTACATTACCAGCCTCACTTCCTACCTGAGTCCAGTTACCCACAATCCACTGGCGGCAATGATGCCCTTTACACCCAATTCGGTTAAGATGCTTGTGTTTGTGAAAGTGTTCCTTTTCTACATTTAGGAAGTACTTCTCATCATTGGCAAAATTGTCGCGCTGGAAAAAGATAATAAAACAATTATGGGAACTTCACTGAAATAAATTGTTCAACTTTCAATCTTGTTACTCTGTTTGTCTTATGTTTCTTGAAAAGGTGCGGAAATTACATCCCTAAGCAGAGTTTAAAGGGTTAAAAGTTGAACAATTCCTTCTATATTTGCTGTAGTTTTAGCTGCAACTGCTAACCCATAACAAACATGGCGATGGCCTTTTGTAGCTAACTTCACAATTCAGTACAGCTGTTACTTCTTAAAGTTGAACTTGAAAAAGAACAACTCCTGATTCTCTGTCAAACTCTCAGTTACCAGAAACTACTGTATCTTCTGATTGTAAACCACCAAACTCGCCACTTCCATCTGTTATGACTTCCCTCCAACTCTTACAATTCAGCATCAGAGTAAACACTTAATGATTGTCCGAGAATTATCACTGAAAGCCAAAAACAATGCCACTATAGTTTATTATGGGCTGCCAGAGACCTATCAGAGACCTATTAGTTGTGAAAAGTGAGGTTTGATATTATGAGGTACCACGCCGCTGGGTGAGCCTGTGGCATAAGATGGCAACTTACATGGAATGGTCCCTCTGTGGTCTTGTACTCCGTCGTAGTTGCCTTCTCGGTTGTGGTTCGTTTAGCAGAGGTGGAGTAGATGGTGGTGGGGCAGTGTTTCCCGTCACAGTACCTCCAATTCAGGGGTTTCTCTCCCATCTTGCATTTTTTTGCCAACGTTTGTCCAATACACTTGACTTTCCTCCTCTGAATTCCTTGTCCGCAGTATGATGAACACTAGATGGAAAAAAGGAGTGCAAATTCCACGATGAGTATTATTATAATGATTGCCCCTTGTTTCTTCGTCGGCCACGATATCACGGCGGTTTCTTTCAGAAACAAGTTCCACTTATTTTTTATAGCGGAAACATAGTTATCAAAAAGATTTATGTAATACAAAATTGCAAGAGATCGATGGATATTCAACGATTACTTTTACCAACAATTTTGCCCTTCGGGAAAACAACAGGTTTACTTTGGCATTCATTACTAACTGTAATTGGTTTCAGACGTCCCCTCAGTCTGGCCATCCGTATCATCTTTGAAGTATTTAATACAGAATTGTGCTTGAAATGTTTACATAGTTTCATTGATGTAAATAAATAGTGACACAAACCCTTTAAACGGGACGATGGTTCTTGCTGGGGAAGAAGGGAGCAATTTCTTCCCCCTTTGTTCGAAAGTTTTCGATGTTTTGCAACCTTTAACGTTGAAACTGAAAAAATCCTATTGTTGAAAAAAGACAAACCAAATTATGTTGGTTGTTGTGTTTGCAGTCATTGATGTTTCGTTCACGGCGAGAACTTCAGCCAATCAGGGCGCGGCAAAATTGCTTTTTACTGGTTTGGTATGTACTAAATAGAGACAATGCGCACCTTGCCCCATTTGAGGGTGACCCATTTAGGAGGGCAGGGTCGCTTGTAGCAGGCCTTCACCGATAACGGTTTGACTTTCGGGCACTCCTCATCCTTCAGCGCCACCTGCTCGTCCAGGCCAACACTCCTGACACACAACACGGAGCGGATGGATATTCCATAGCTACAGCTCGTGGAGCAGTGTTGCCAGGGACCCTTCCACCATCTAGAAATACGAAACAGAACGGGTCAGCCGGATTATCCACGCTTCCATAAGGCGGGTGCGTGGACAAACAAAAAGACAGACAAACAGACAGACAGACCGATAGACAGACAGACAGACAGACAGATAGATAGATAGACAGACAGACAGACAGACAGACAGACAGACAGACAGAAAGATAAACAGATAGATTCCAGGGCCGTAGCAAGGGGTAAGGCTGGGGGGGGCCGTGCCCCCCCCCCAGTTTTTTTCGCCAACAAATGTGTCAAGTTCAACAATATGCCCAAAGTCTGAGAAAAAAGGGTAATGTTTCACTAGTTTTTGACACTGATTTTGCATCAAATGGCGTTCAAAACCCAGGAAATACATTTTTAGACAAGCTAATTTTCAAAATTTCCCGGCGGAGCATGCCCCCGGACCCCCCTACAAGGCTCGCACCTTCGGCTCTCGGCGGTGCCCCCTCCCCCCCCAGTTTTCCAAGGCTTGCTACGGCCCTGTAAAGATAGATAGACAGACAGACAGACAGACAGACAGACAGACAGAAGACTTACGTTGGTGGGCATGGATTCTCGTTACACGTGCGCTGTTTATCGTCCGGTCTTGTCGTGTCGTTGCAGTATTTGTCATCCACTGGTGTAGCATCCTCGCCAATACACTCCACCTCAGATCTTTGGTGGCCTAAATTTCAACCGAATATAGAGCTGTGTTATAGAATTAACCACAATGAATACCATCATGCTCTTACTCAACTATACAAATGTGGTGCCCATATTTGGGATGCACTAACCTATACCGCACGAGGCTGTACACAGAGTCCAGTCCTTGTGGCGCCATATGAACACTCGTTTTGTGACGGGTGAGCTCTTGTTCTTGGGTATCGTGTATTCGTACTTCACTCCAGGATTGCGGGTTTGAAAAAGCAGCTAGAATCAGACCAAACCTATGAGTGCTCATTTCTATTATGTCTCTAAGTCATCTCCTCTCACTAACTCCTCCCCCCTTTTCCCCGTCGTTCTTCGCCCAACCCTTAACTTATATATTTGGATAAAACTTCCTTATAGAGAAAAACAAATAGAAACCGTTTCCCGTTATCCACTGTCATGCTCCATGATCCCTGATTATTGCTTCTTCTTCTTTGCCTCCCCCTCCCACCCTTACCCTTTTTCGTTGCTTATGGTACTTGGGCTACCACAAACAGAGCTGATTGATATAAGTTTTTAGGGTCACCGCGATAAACCAGGCACACGTCATTTGTTAGAACCCTTGTTTTAGAAGACTCAAGCTCTGCCCCCAATGGAAGCAAAGAAAATAGAGTTAGACACCTCTGGCTGTAGCAGTGGGAAGTGTATAAGAGTTCACACATTTAATAAACTAAAACAACTGCGTGTCTTTTCTAGAAATGTCCTACAAGCCTGCTAACCATTATGTGCATCTCTTCCGAAGTGGGTCCCTGGGCCACAAAGGTTTCTTTGTTATGTTTCCGCGTGTAGTAGACCGTGGTTCCCGCCGCTTCGTACTCTCCGCTCCACTGTATGTACCAGTGACCATTCAAGTAGTACTTCCCATTCGGAGATTTCAGCGCCAAATAGTTGGGCGCTCCTGCTACTTCTTCAACCCGGATATGCCGCGCGCCCGCAGGGATGACAGCGGTTTCCACATAACCTGTTGCATAAAAATTTGAAGTCAGTCGTATCAGTTTCCAGACCCTCGAATACAAAGGAGATATTATTGGGAACGTTCTTATATTGGACTGGAAAAACATCATTTTTTTTAAAAAAAATGTAGCAGCATAAAATTTACGAGTTGATATTTAACAGTACTAAACCAATGTGGTATGTTATGCTTGGACTGGACTTGATTTTACCGTAAGTTTCAACACGTAATGCATGTCATAGCGCACCTATTCCCATGGGCTGGTTAAAAGTGGACTTGACCGTCTCGCAGGAAGTTCCGTCCCCTCTGCACACACCGCACTTGTCTTCTTTTGCGTTAGAATGCAGCACAAAATCGCAGCCGACATGCTGCCGATAGAGAATATGACAGTAAGTATTTGCCCTCGAGAACAAAATGTTAATATCTGTGTGTTTTCGATATTATTTTCATTTTAAGAGCTTCTGTGAACTCCTGACCAGTCATCTTTGTTTTGTTTTATTCATAATAAATTACGGATTTGAGATCATTTTTGTTTCTCCATATAACATATTTTTTTAAATTCGAGATACCACTATTGACCATCTTAGGAAAATAGAAAATATCCCAACAGTCCAAAGTTATTGGCGCATAAGTAAGGAGCTTGACTTAAACATACACTGTTGATTAAACTGATAAAGTCAAGAGCATACTTCTAAAGGCCCTGTTACACTGCGGTATTTTCTCAGCAACCTGTCTCGCAATGCCATTGCGAGACAGTTGCCGGAGAATTGCACAGAGTAACATGGGTTGTCTCGCAATTTTTGTTGTTGCGCGAAGCGTTGCACGAAGTAGAACTCAGCTCTACTTTTCGCAACGGTTTGCAGCAACTGGTAGCACCACTGCACAGTGTATCACCCCTCCAGCAACTTTTCTTGCAATTTTACGGTAGTTTCAACAAGGGCTTGCGCACACACTTCTCGTTTTTCGTTCCCAGTAGCTGGGTACAAGAACAAGCTTACCCAACCCGGCCAAAAGCATTGCAAGTTGCTGAGATCGATTTGTAGTGTAAAACCCAACCTCGGCAACTTGCAACGCTACATTTTCAAGAATTGCGAGACAAGTTGTTGAGAAAATTGCGCAGTGTAACAAGGCCTTAAAAGTTTAATAGTAGAGCTGAAGTAACCCAGACACACCTCACACTTTCCATTGATACACACGTCCCGCTTTCCCGGATGACAGGGCGTACAGTCCTCCACCTGGTCTTTGAAGCGCTTGGAGAAGTAACGACCGTACAGGCCCTCGGGCTGACAGTGCAGCTCGCAAGGGCGATCTGGCATTTCGTGATAACAGGACATAAATGATTAGTCTACGGGTCACAGAAACATCAAAACTAAGTAAACCGGGATTGAAAAATGTTATTTCTGAATGCCAGAGGATTAGACAGTGGGCTAGCTGACGAACGAAAGCTTTCCGCGTTTGCTTTTTTTGTTCTTCATACAGGACAATCTTTACGTTTTAACAACAGGAAACCTGAAACTTTACTAAGTGAAGAATTGATTGTTAACCAGCAGCAGCCCCGTAGGCTGGTTGTCAAACGGAATGAAAGGGGGGGGGGCGTGTCGTTCAAGCTACACAACGGACCTGTATCTATTGTACTGTCAAACTGGCGGTCTTTACTTGTTTGTTTACTGACTAGCTTATTAATTTCATTTTTATTCAGCAGTTAAACGCACATGTACACCTCAAAATTATACACATAAAACAACAAAGTTGTTAATCAGACCAGACGGGCGACCGTACCTCAACAGCGAGTGGGGGGACTGATCATTAAGAATCGGTATGTCAAAAATGGTTATCAGGCCAGGTTTTTGTCTATATTTGAAAATAACACTGAGAACGACAGCGCAACGCAGCGAAAATAGCCCATACATTTGCTCATAGTTTCAAAGGAACTCAGATGTAGTGTTTTTGTCTAAAGACGTTACATTTAGCTTATTGGCTAGCTTTATACATCTTGTATGATGGTTTTTGTTTGTCCAGCTGGTAAAATTTCGGTTACATAGGTTCGTTTTGTTGACTTCCGCGGATAACGCGACCCTCTGCAACTCGGACGTTTCATTTTCTTAGTTAACTCTCAATAACAAAAAATGTATACCACTAAACTAACTGTACCCCTATATTCCTTGTTTTTGATAATATAAATCCTTGTTCATTTTGCATCGCACATCCAGCTGATCCAAACTACACATAGAATCTTTGTTTTTGTGCGCCGGCGATATTGCACGGATCACGGCCCTAAAACCCACCTGGATGGTATTTGGGCTTCCATTTGAAGTACTTTCCTCTGAGTGATCTCCCGTTGTACACCGAACATTGTTCCTCACGGAAGCTTGGTGAGTTGGGGGAACAGTTCTGAGAGAAAGGTGAAGGTTGAGGACATTATTGACAATTGTGGGAGGGGAGGGGAAGATGAGTGAAATAGGGGCAAAGTCTTGAAAGAGAGAGGTGTGGATGAGGTCATTATGAAACATGTCTGAGGTGAGCCAGTACTGAGCGAGAGGTGTTGGTTGAGGACACTTGATTACTGGCAAGTGTTGGAGGGGAAGACAAATGAGTTAGACGCAAAGTCCTGAGATGTAGATGAGGTCATTACAAAGCAAGTTTAGCCAGGGAAGAGAGTAAGGTGGGTGAGTAATGGCAACAATTCAATGTGAGACTGATACACACAATGAAAAGAAACAGAAACCAATTATGGAGGAATGAAAACTGTTTTTGAGAAAGTTACTTCTTTGTTGAAAGCCACCTGCAATACTAGTCCTTATGACCCACCTGTGTGTTACACAGTCTATATTTCTTCCACTTTCCAATGCAATACTTGCCTCCGTGTGCTGGTCTGAAAAGTACAGTCGAGACTGTTATCCCAAAGGAAACTCTAGAGCAGTTATATGCTCCTTATCCGCCCATACGTGGCTAAATCTTTACATACGTTCACAACATGCCAGAAGTACTGTAGTATACTACTGCATGTGCAAAGGTACTTAGTTCACTGAATTCTTGTCTGCTTCTTCTTTCCCTTTTTGCTAAGTGCATTGCTTTGTAAGTAATGGTTATATCTACTGAAACGAACGATTCTATATGCGAGACTTGTGTGTTTATCAAAGTATGAAACTACACTACTTTCTCACGACATTATAGTAATGGTAATGGTAATTTTATTTTATTTTTCAAAATGTTTTAAAATAATTATTTCTTATTTATATTTTCGCATGTTAGGTCTTTTAGTTTCAGTCTGATGGTTCTGATAAAACGGGCTCTTGGGACAGACCACTTGAATTCTCAGTACGCATACTTTTCCCTCAATTTCGGCAAGCTATTTTTTTTCTGGATTGATTGTTCAATTTCTATTTCTTGCCGATTCTTCCCCTCCCTCCCCCCCCCTCCCACCTAACCACTTTATCAAACGATTTGTCCCTCATAACAAGAAAAGAGTGTGTCACGGACAAGTGAGTGTGAAACACACCTGGGATTGTTGCAGTGTCGGTCAGAGAAGGAGATGCCTACTCCACAAGTCCGGGAGCACTTGGTCCAGTTGCTCCACGGTCCCCATTCGCCGTCCACGCTCTGGGGGATCACCCCACGCTTTATACACTGTCCCTTGTAGCACCACTACTCGGTCAAATAGAGCAATGGCAGTTAGAACCAGAACGTCCTCTGTGCAGTCCAGAAAACATATCTTAAGCACTAAACCTTTAGTAAAAAACTAAACTAGAAGTTAGCAATGCTAATGGAGTGCTGCCATTTTACTAACCATAAAGGTCACAAAATTAACAAGTAAGATGTTTTCCTCAGAATAATACGAAAAACAGGTCATTTGCATAAAATTTTAGAAAAGTTCAAAGGCTGACTTCTCGATGTTGTTTCAGTAAAAAAATAAAACATGGAAGAATTAAACTAATAATACGCGACTTACCGTGAAAAAAACAAAGCCAAATGGAAGCAAAATGACCGACAAATAAAAGACGTATCCTTCTAGTACTCAATTTTACCCCAAAATCCGTGCACGCGTACTCGAAACAAGTACCGACCAAACGAGTCCCCGGTCAAAGATCCGGAGAAACGAAGGACAATTTTCTCAAAGCAAACAGCTATAGGGAACAGCTTTAGGTTTCGCTGACTCATTTCGTTCGGCAGCAACAACTAATATGGAAAACTACGAAGAAACATTTGGAGTGACTTACTTTGTCGACGCCACAAGCCGTGCCATCAGCCGCGGGATCGAGGCGGGACTGGCAGGATTTTCCCACTTTACACCACAGCGTGTTACACACGTCCTGCAAAAGAGAAGAGTCTCTAAGGAAAACGCGTAACTGTGAAAGTAGGGTCGCAACTTTTTCTCCTTAAAACAAGAATCCGATTAGGATCAGTTGTAAATTCCACCATCGCATATCTTCATCTAAATCGACTATTGCAAAATCGCGTAATCTTAACGTTACATTAGACTAATCTCTCATCACATAAAACTCGATCCACGACTTACACTACTTTGTACTTACAGTCATTCCGGAGCAGTAGGAAGAGTGATGGCCGTACATAAAGCGACACTGATGGTCTCTTTCATACAACGCACCAGGCAGCAAGACAGGGAAGTCAAATGCGTGGTCCGTGGGCTCATCATTTAGACACCAACCCCAGCCCTTGCTGTAAAAGGACATTTGGGAGTTAGAGAAAAACCCCTGAGGCCCTGAACTGACTCGATAGAAGAACAATCAAGATTTCTATATTGTCTAAAGCATGATTAGTTTAAGTGAGATCATGTGCAGCTTTGGATTTAAACGTGTCCACACCTTGCGCTTTTGTCTATGTAAGGATTATTGGCCGTCCACAATACATCGGCATTAGCCTACTCCTACCGACAAATGTGTCGGTTCTTTTAAGCGCCCCGACAGAACGTCGAGAGACTAGACCAACGGTTTAACGTCCCCGTCCACGGACGGTGTGGCGAAAGAAGGTCGCCCAAAGTTCAACACTCGACAAGGCCGGGGATTGAACCTGGGAGCTCCTGGTTGACATGTTTGTTGTAAACAAAAACGTTGCTGAAATTGGCTTCATGGAAGAAAGAACATAAACGCACAAGGAGTTCAAATTGCAAACGAAGTTGAGATTGACCCAAAGCTTTAGGGCGGGAGGGGAAGGTACATGGTGGATTTATGCTTATACAAATATGTGCAGTATTTATTGTGTAGGAGATTCTTGTGAAA
>JAOBYE010717124.1:0-10769 GCA_025403585.1 Parazoanthus swiftii
TCTACTCTACTCTACTCTACTCTACTCTACTCTACTCTACTCTACTCTACTCTACTCTACTCTACTTTACTCTACTCCACACTACACTAAATTCTGCTCTACTTTATTCTACCCTACTCTGCTACACTCCACTCTACCCTACTGAACTGTAATGTACTGTACTTGTACTTGTACTCTATTGTATGTTATTGTACTCTGCCAATTTTGATTAACACGTTATTAACTCCCTTGATATATTTTAGACATGCAAAAATGACCAGGTTGGAGTTTCGTCCCATTGGTCTTGATTTCATGTTTGAATACGTTGTAATAACTTGAACAAATTAAAACCGCTTATTAACTATCTATACCTGTACCGTCACAGTACGTTAGCTTTTCTAAACTATTAAGAAAACTTAATTAACACTGTTGACAGAACTTTAACAAAAGCATAGTATGTACGTCCATTGTCAACAGGTATCTGCTAGGAGACCAGCTGACATCTAGCTCGAGCATGGACATGTACGTCAGAGTATTGCAGTCTGGATGTCGCTGTCTTGAACGTATGTTTATTGTCAAATAAATTGTCGTTGGAAATTCAGCCAAGTACCATTAAGGGTACCATTTAAGCTTGTGCCAGATTTATCTTTGATAAACGTTCAGACTTAATAGCAAACTCAGTTTTACAAACAATAGAATACAATACTGAGATCAATACAGTACAATACAATGCAATACAGTACAAACCAGTACGAGATGATAAAATAAAATGCAGTATAATACAAAACAATACAATACAAACAAAATACAATACAATACAATAAAGAACAGTACAATCAAACACAATACAGAACAATACGACGCGATACGATACAATACAAGGCAAGCAATACTTACACATACGCATAGACACGCAGACATTTTTAGAAACCAGGCTTCAAATTGTGAATACGACTTGTAGTGAAGAACAAGAGCCACCGAAACATTCAGTTCGTTCCATTTTAGAAGAAAGCATGATACCATTAATTTCCTTTACCCCTACCAATAGCATAGGCTTTAGCACTTTCTTTTATCTTGATTGCAAGATTTCCAACTGTAAGTAACATTCCTTAAATCAAAAACTTTTTTGCATTTGAAGAGATCGCTATCATTGCAATTGCTTTTACATAAAACTTCCTTTCTAGTTGTTGTTGCCAGTTTCTATTACCATTGCCACTAATACAGAACTTTGTTGTCACTGTCGTCCAAATAACTGCTGTTTTTGTCATAAATGCTCTGCCGTTGAAGATAATATTGCTTTTGTCGATGCTCCCGTTGATGTCGATATTTCTGTTGCTGCAGTAGACTGCTGGGATGGGAAAGACGGGGAGCCAGTCATCTATCATGGTTACACGCTGACATCCAAAGTCAAGTTCCGCTATGTTATACTCAATATCAACGACTTCGCCTTTATCAATAACAAGTAAGAGCCAAACGTCTTTAGTGGAAAACTTTCTTCGATCAAAGGAAAATGTAAAAAAAGGCCATTCCTCGATCGGCTGATTTACTGATCGGTTTTTTTTGTCCGTCAAGGTTCTAGCACTCATGAATCTTGTAGGTAGCTAGTATTTCCAGTTAATAATACTTTAAGGTGGAAAATGTATCCTTTCAAATACTTAATAATTATTTTTTTCGCATTATAAACGTAAGGGTATAAGTAAAGATCAAATTCACGCAGATGTTATAGAAAAGCTATAGGTAAACCAAAGGAAAACGTAAAAAAGCGAATTTAAATTCGAATGTTGAATGACAAAAATGATTCATCTACTTTCAGCTGTTATTGTGTTGAAATAAGGTAAAATGATTGCCAATATGTCAGTCTTTGAAGTCAATTACAATAACCACTTAACCTGTTAAGTGGTGTCTACTGTAATTTTAAAGTTAACCATTTTGACACACAATATTCTATTCGATCATATGCCCAAACAGTTTTGAAACCCAAATTCTCACCGTTTCTATAAGATCCCAACCTGAATTTATATATGCCTTTTATAAGCGGAGTGCGAGGTCCGTACGGCAAGTTATTTCCTTCCTTTTGTGGCCCAATCGCGAAGCGCGCGAGCCATGAAAACAAGGAAGGAAAAAACGAGGATCTATAACTTGCTGTAAGGACCGAGCAAACGAGGCAAAAATGATGTTCATATTTAATTTTTTGATGATTATATGAAGCAAGTTAGCTGTAAATGACAGCCACTCCAGAACTAGAGGTGCGTGCAGCTACTTACGGACCTGATATTGACAAATCACAGCTCGCGAAATCAATCAGCCGTATAATATATAATTGTATATGTACATAATTATATGGTCTAATCATATACATGAAAAAATTACTTGATTTTGATTGGCTAGAAGCAGTGCAATTACATTGTAATTCTGTGCAAAAACGTGTAATTCCGTGCAATTACAAACTCCATTTCTCAAACCTGATTGGATGAGAAACAAAAGAAAGCCAATAAACCATTCAATTTACGGCAGATTAAATGACAACAGTGGAGTTGATGTTTTTTTTTCCGAGAAAAAAAATTAATAAAAACTTTTTACTTAATAAAACATAGACAGTTACTAAAAAAGTTAAATAAAGAAAGAATAAAAATAGTGTGAAAGTAATATTAATTAATAAAAAATTAGTTTTATTATTACCGGTATTATTGTTTTTTGTGATTTGCTCGTTGAATGTGTGGCTTACCAATTACGAAATGCGACGCTCACCTGAAATCATTTTGTTCTTTTAAAGGTATCTCCATTTAATTCTTTTGCAGATATCCAGTAATTCTTTCTCTTGAAAACCATTGCTCAACTCCGCAGCAGAAGTTCATGGCAAAGTTCATGAAATCTGTTTTTAAAGATATCCTTTCTATGCAACGACAGTCATAATCAAATTAAAATAACACAGGAATGCAGATCATAGAGGTGGATCCAAGTTCTTCCATCGGAGATGGCTGATATGTCTGTTGAATAACCTATGATTTCGCTATTGTTATAATTTTATCGTCTTTGTTAGTCCAGTGAGGCCCACAATACCCATTCTTTCCCCATAGTTAATAAAGTGAACTGGTTATGAAACTAGACAAGTCTCTTTGTTTTATGTCTTTTTCTCAATCTCACTTGTTTGTTGTTATTTACCGTTGACAAAACACAACAGGTATTGAAATGAATATGAACAACTGACCAGTAAGAACATTTTGGCTCACGCATTGAACAAAACTATGTGCACTGTCACGGTTCGTTCAGCCTAAAACAAAACAGCTTTGAACACTCCTTTCAAAATTGGTTGAGCTTCACAACCAGTTAGTTCTATCAACTGTAGCTTACCAGAGAGGCGTTACTGTAATTTATGACTATACAAAAGGGGCATTTATAATTGTCATTCATGTTGTGACTGTAATTTAGTTTTCACTTTCACTGCTATTTCGTTGCCTTCATTAACACTTTTTATCTCATTCTGATTGATACCTTAATTATTCAAAAATAAACTTGTGTATTCCGAAGAGTATGACGGGAAGGAACTACCCTCGCCACAGAGCCTTGTGGGTAAAATACTTATCAAGGTGTGTTATATGTTGCTACTATTAACGATTTAACCAACTTAAGTAAGTAGATGATTGATGAACTAACATAGAAATAGAAATAGCAATTGAGTGAAGATTCACCCATCCGGTTGTATGTGATTTTTTCTTCTGGTTGAACTTTTCCCGAATGTAAAACTAAAAAAAAACACATTAAGATTTCAGCTATGTCTGTAGACTTGTTCACAATAAACGAACAAGGCTATAGATGTAACTGAAAACTTAATAATTTTAAATTTTACATTCGGGGGAAAAGCTGGGAAAGTTCAACTATAACACACATAGAAACAACACTGATGACAACACAATGACTATGACAACAAACACGTTCACATGGTGTGTTCATTGAAGATAATTTGAAACCCTGTCACAAGCAAAAGATGTCACAAACGATATCAATTACATAAAGTCAAAATTACTTAAGAACAAGCAGTTTCAGCACTTTCATGAATTCTTATCTTTAGTAACAAAAAACACTGGCCTTGTAAACCGTCAGTTGAAGTAGTGAGTATATACCTACAACACGTGGTACGGGGGGACTAATGTCGAAGGAATGGCAGTTTATTGAGTGTGATTTTTCTTTAACACGTGCAGACTAAAAAGTTGTCATTTTCCATTTCGGATGATCTTGAGGAAGGCGAGGTTACCGAGGAAGACTCTGCTGACGAGTTGGAGGATTGTTTCAAGTTTAAGGAAAACGAGGTCAGAGGTCAGATCCACTGTTAATGTTAATGTAATGTAAAGTCATCGGATGAATACAAACATGTGTGCATACATACACACACGAAAAGGACATGTCGGAAGAACGCCAACCAAGCTTACAAATTTGCAGAAAACAAGAAAAATATACAAAAGTTAAGGGTTTTATCACACCAGGTTTGCTTATCTTGCTTTTCTTTGTCCACTGTGAAAGGTCAGTCGTGCAATTTTTTGGTCGAAAAAAGTTACACACTTCATATTTTTCCTCAAACAATTGGACTTCAGGACGCCATTTTGGAAATTTGGCTGTTTTTTTTTCTACCATTTCGCACACATGCGCAGTCGTTATTCAGACATGTCCACGAACATACATTAATACGTACATACAAACATGCATACACACATAGATACAGTCACACTTACAAACATACATACATTTATAAATAAACTAGTAGTAGCTATCGCTAAGTGCCAACGAGCAAGAAGAAAACTAAACACTTAGAACAAAATGTAAATGCGATTTTGGAGCAGATGCTTACAAGTTATTCCTAAAATATTAACCCTTAGACGTTTTAAAAACCAAACTTTTCACCATATCCTTGGAGGTTGAGCTACATCCGGCTTTCTTAAACTCGTAATCCATACTGACCGACAGAAGAAAGACAAAATGGGATAACATACTTTCCACTTTATTTTCAAAAGCTGACAAACTGTAAGTTGTTTGCTGTCTATCACCAAGGCCTCTTGTCCTCGGCTGCAAGGTGGCAACATTATAGAGCCGTGTGTGCATGAGCTGTAGGGAGAAACAACAAATAAAAGTAAAATAGCGCAAAGACTTAACTCACCTTTTAACTTCAAAATCCATAGACTGAGAAAGACTTGGTTGATGTGCTGACGAAAATTCTATTGTTATCTTACATTACAAAGAAATTCTTTCTGATTGGTTGACGTGCTGGCAAAATGTGCTGACGAAGATTCAAACTGATCCATTCAACAGAGCAGTGAAGAACACAAAAGGAAAGAGAAAAACTGTCGGCGACTGCTTGTTTCCATCCGTCGTCTGCGCATGACAAAAGATGATGATGAAAGTGACGCCCGCGGTGATTTAAGCTCAGCGATAGTATCTTCCGTCGCATCGGTGGACACTGGGACTAACAACAATAAGCCAACGGTTTGTACTTTTACTAAAGGAACTGTGAAGCTAAAATGTTGTCGAGTGCTTGTTTTGAATTTTTATATGTTCTGTGGGCTTTGTATAATTTTTGCCTTTCTCGATTGTAGTTGAAAAGATCGTTCTCTACCAGGGAATACACACCTCGCAAAACGCCAACGCTTTCAAAATCGGTGAGCGAAGACAGGACAACAAAAACAAAGGTACATGTGCACAATTTATGTTTTTTAATACAAACTACATGACTACTAAGTAAGCAAGAACAGAAACATGCAAGAAAGAAATTGAGCGATATTAAATGAGATTATATATATAATTATAAACATGAGGTTATTATCAGATTTTATATTAGTAGGGCGAATGGCTCCTATGAATGCAGACACTGAAGGTAACAAATCAATCTTGATTTTGCAGCTATTTCGCAGAAAGAAGCGTAAAAGTACTTTGAACGGGGTAAGTTTTACTTGCTTCCATCTCGTAAACATGTTAAGCGGTATATTTGTCTATTTTTTCGATATTCTTGTTCGAATTACAAACTGAAGTTACAGACCATTGTTTTACTCACAGTTGCGTACCAAACATTTTATCACTCAATAAAGAAACATTCCTTCTTAGTCTCGCCCTAAGGTGCATGGAAAAATTTCCTGCCTCAACCTGCTTATAAGATAGTTCTTATGAAAAAGACTGTATTAAAACAGAATAAAAGAATACAACAATAAGTTAAACATTTCACAAACACTGAAAGTTTATAATTACAATAAAACTTTCCCAATCTAAAGTAATCATCAGGAGTAAATAATCAGAAACGAAGATCTACTCAAGAGCTGTAACATGGAATCAATTTCTGCATGTGTTAAGAGGAAAATGTTAACATGGCTGGGCCATGTTCTGAGATTGCCTGGCAAAAAAAGGCATCAAGTTTGACTCCATGCACAGGTGAAGCGTAAGAGAGGCAGGACTAATAACATGGTGGAGATCTGTTGTGGCAGAACTGAAAGATGTGGAATTGACATTGGAGACAGCTAGTAAACAGGCAAAGGACAGGCAGAAATGGAGATCCTTGATGGAGGCCCCATGTGCAACCTGGGTTTCAAAGGATAAGAGAGAGAGACTCTAAATAGGCATTAGTAAAATATAATCTAAGGCTATTCATTCTGCATTTCTTGTGTCAATAGGACGATTTTAAGAGGACCATTAAACTCAACAGACATCTGTCAGACTTGGTGGCTTACACAAGGTCGAGCTCCTTTAGGGGTCTGGAGTTACATAAAGACGGTATGTATCATCATAACAAGAAATAACAGCATTACAAAGTATGTATGTATGTATGCATTATTATTGTTATTGTTATTGTTATTATTATTATTATTATTTTAATCTTATTAAAGAACAGACTAGTTACTTACTCCGGCAAAAGTGGTAAAATGCGAAATGAAACCGAAAAGTTTAATGTTTAATAAATTATTGCAGCTGACAAAAGTTCTTTCTTTTAAATGAAAAAAAAAGATTGGTTGTGGAAATTGCGAATTCAACTGCAAAACCTCTTTGGATAGGAATCATATGGTTTCGATTACAATTTGGAATAAATTTAAGCGAGTGGGTTTTCAAAGAGTTCAAACTTGCACGAGTCTTCAGGCAAGTACAGTTTGAGAAAATAAAAGAAGTTCAAATTGGCTACAAATTCACTACAAAATCCATATGGATTCCGGCCGTTCAATACAGTACGCAAAAAATTTCAACAGGAACTGGCGTCTGCGAAACATGTGATTAGTTAATTGATTATTATCTTATTAACTTGAAATATTAAAAATGCAGCATTTTTTAACTTTAAAAATTCGATAACGTTTTGTTCAAACAGTACGAAAAGTCTCAAAGCTTTGCTTCACATTCACATGTACTAAAACAAGACATTTTCGCTACGATAATATGCACAGAATTTTCTTTTTTTCTGCACTTAATTTCTCAAAGCTGCACAGTCCTTAGCCAATCAGCATTAAGAATTTGTTTTCATGTACATTTTTAGCTTGGAAACGATTTCTACTACATCCAGTTTTCCTACAGGGCTATAGGAGTACTGCAGTTGCGTTATAACGGTTTTGTGAAACTCTTGCTGCTACATTGCATGTTCATTAGGAAACTAAATCAGTTGAATTTTGGAGCATGGGAAGGATAGAAAGGGGTGGAAACGGATTGGACTGTGTTTAAATTAACCCCAAACAAATATTGTATGGATGATATTGGGATCAGATCTGGAGTAGAATAAGGTTTGATTTTATGAGGGGTTTAAATGAGAATGGAACGGAAGGAAAGAGTTGAAATGTGCGGCGGGAAGGTACGGGAATGGATGGTACAGAAAATGGTTGAATAGAAGGGATGAAATATAATAAAATCTAATACGATTTACAGGAGCTTGTGATTCATCCCGATAATTATATCTATTGCTGTAAATTTTCAATCTACATCAGAATACCACTGGGAAGTGGTCACGATACCTGAGGCCAAAGTTTACCGTTATGTCGAGACAAAAGGAGAGCAGTTCGTTCGATACACCGGCTCCAAGCTTTGCCGCATTTATCCGGCTGGCTACAGAATCGACTCCAGCAACCCCAACCCACAGACATTTTGGAACTGCGGCTGTCAACTGGGTGAGTAACGTGGCTGGCATTCCTCAGTTTCTTGAATCACGAGTTTGAACTTAGTGTGCACTCCGATCTCCACTTTAACCTAGTAACCAATCTCAGGACCACTTTTGCATAAAGCCAACTGGAGTATCTCTGCCATTTAGAGATTTTAACCGCTTTAATTTCCGTTTCAGTATTGTTTGATCTATTTATTTCTGTGCCAAAATTAGTCGTTTGAATCTGTATTTATGTAAACAATTTAATTCCATTAAAAGTATGGCTAAAACGTTTTTGCTGTTATAAGACAAATGTCTTCAGACACTTGACCACCATCAAGAATGTACGCACAATCCCGGCGATGGTCAAGTTGGCCGAAAACACTTGTTTTGTAACAGCAAACAAGTTTTAGCCATATTTTAATATTTATGTCTAGTTTACAAAGATTTTGTTATCGCTACTGATATCGCTTGTGTTGTTATTATCAATGATCTTTGTTGAATCAGCTATTTACATTTGCATGTCTTCATAGTTGCTCTCAACTATCAAACCGAAGGCCGCATGATGCAAACCAACAGAGGGCGTTTTAGGGCCAACGGAAACTGCGGATATGTACTAAAACCTGACATCATGTGCACAGGTATATTTCTTAGTATGTATGATTTTGAAAAATGATAAGACAATATTTTACAAATAAATCTGTTGAAGCGATCTGTGCTCATAGTTAGAAATTTTTTAAAATGTTTAAAACAGACCTAAAAGAGTAAAATTGTCTCTAAATTAAGAAAGAGTGAATGAAAGAGCAACCTTCCCAAGGGTTTAAGAATCACTGGTTGCCTCCCTGGGGGAGGGGGGGCAACGAACAATAACGTCCTAGCTTATTACTGTAGAATTCTGTGATTCGCGCGGAGTTATCATTCTCTGAAGAAGACCGCAGAAGGTGATCAAAAATTTAGAGACAACTTTATTCTTTTTTAAATCTGTTTTAAACATTTTTATATTTTACAATACAGCATTTACTATAAAGCAAAGATGCTGGAATTACCAAATAGTAAGCCTTTTGAAAAGAAATAGCCTTTTGAAAGTCTAATGGCAGAAAAACTAAGCTAACTACTGGTACACTGCTTCCAGTAAGTAAACGCTTTTATAGGTTTTTGTAAGCATTTGTGCTAATTTGTTCGAAATTTTTAGTTATGCGTCAGAAATTTCCATCTTTTCACAGGAGAGGTCAAGTTTGATCCGATGACTCGTAAAGAAGTTCCAAGAACATCGCGGAAACTACTTCAAATAAAAGTAAGTCGCGAAACAAAATGCATATATAGCAATATTGTGTGGAAGCGGTCATTACGTATCTACTAGACAGAGATGGAGGAAAACAGCATGTCCATCTAGGCATTATGATCCCCTCTAAAAACATAAAGGAAACCATCTTAAGCTAAAGCTATTTCCACACTCCCAAAGCAGGTGCAAAAGGTCCCATTGTGAACACAATGTCATTCTTAGAAATGTATTCAAATTCGTTGTAGTTTTATCATCTGTATTGTTAAGGCCTGGCTAAACTAGGATACATGTAGCGCGCTACATTGTCGCTTGCTACATGTATTGTGAATGTTTCTCAGTTTAGCCACCTCGGAAACATTGTAGCGCGTGACAAAATTTGTAGCCGAGACACAAAAAACGTTTCTCGGAAACATCAGAAACATTTCTTGTATCCGCTACATGTATCCCATGTCGCTCGATTGTAGCTTGCATGTTTAGGCACCCTAGGACACATGCTGGCGACATTTCGGCTACAATGTAGCGCGCTACATGTATCCTAGTTTAGCCAGGCCTTTATAACAACATCATCTGCATGTAAACTCTTCATGCTAAAAAACAAACGACCAAAGCCATTTTCATTAAAACTCCAAGGACCTGTCAGGAGTGGCGGTTTCCTTAACTTTTTAATTATACATATAAACTTAAACAAAGCAAATGGTCTTGTACCCACCTGGGATCCTCCTACTGGAAGCTAAAACATCGTGTGATTTTCCGCAACACCCTTCAATTCTAATATATAAATATTCAAATTCTGGTTTGCACAACTAATTTTGCATAAATTGTAACTGTCGACGTCATCCAATTAACATCAGAAAATGTGTTCTTAGTTGGACCAAAGGAACTGTACTTTCATTTTAATTGCTGCACAGCTTCTGCTTTGAGGTGGGAAAATCTTTGGGGGTTGGTTGGAGCCCCCCAAAACGTTTAAAGTTTAATTGCGAGAAGTTAGCTC
Organism: Parazoanthus swiftii; assembly: GCA_025403585.1. NCBI lineage: Eukaryota > Metazoa > Cnidaria > Anthozoa > Zoantharia > Parazoanthidae > Parazoanthus > Parazoanthus swiftii. The sequence continues at coordinate 10,345 of JAOBYE010717124.1, forward strand.
TTATAACTATCCGTTGCAGAAACGCGTGTGAAAAATACACGCACAGTTATCCACTTTTTTTCCATTTTCAGCGTTTATTTCAGTCAACGGACAAAAAACGTTTTACTATACTCTTACTTCTTTGTATCGTAGGTAATCAGCGGGCAACAGCTTCCCAAACCAAAGGACAGTATTCTCGGGGACAGGGGCGAGGTTTGTGTTGTTACTATTGTTACTAGAAGGGGAGGGGAAAGGTATGTTTTTGTGCTTGCTTCTTTTGTTTGCTTATTTCTTTCTTTTTTTACTACACACACGTACACCTAAAAAATACCTACAAATCTATATCTGGCTGGATTTTCCAAAAGGTGGCTGACCGCGACAAGGTTATACAGGGATCACGGCCGGATCTCCTAAAACGGACCCAGTTTTGAGCTCTTGTAAAACTC
>JAOBYE010717135.1:0-14900 GCA_025403585.1 Parazoanthus swiftii
TTTGTGTTTAGAATTAATTGTAGTTTTTGTGCAATTTTTTTCTTGTATCGTAGATTATCTGAAACTAAATGTTTTCCAACCAATATATTACAATAGTTTAAACTTATAAATATACACTGACTAAGAATCATTTTGAGTTTTGGCTTTACAACCACATCAAGGGCTGCCCCCTTTTTTGAAAATTAAAGTTACTGAGCAGCAAAATTTTTTTGCACCCCCCACCACCACTTTCACAATAGCTCTGAAGTGTACTTAAGATATTCCAGTATTGTGATACATGTACATGTCATCTATATAAATTATAGACTATAATCCAAATGATGTATTGCATCTACAAAGTGGGAAAATATATATGTAAAATTCTATCAGGGGTTTTAAAAGATGAATATGAGCATAGAAGAAGTTATAGGTGTGCCCTGGGTTAGAGATACTCACACAGACACTAAAAAGTTGTGATGTAAACAGGCGTTAGAGATATGAGTGTCCAGTAAATGCTGCATGCTATGTGCAAAACCCCTGTCTCTGCAAGATAGACTCCTGTGGTCATTTTGAGTACCAAATAACTTTTAAACGCAAGGACAGTTTGCACAATCAAAGAATTGCTGGAACAATTAATAATACAAGTATTTTTTTTGTTTTAAATGAATGCATGTACACTGTACAGCTGTGATGACTAGGTAACTAGTAGACAGGTTTGTTTCATAATAATTATTTTGCAGACTTACAAATTGAGAATTTTTGTAAGATTTGAAAAGGTATATCTTCATCAATTTGTACGAAATAATAACTTGAATTATCAGTTATTTGACAATCATGTATCTGACATCAATTTTGCAAAGTCTCAGCTGAACCAAGCATTGTCTGTTAATAATTTTCGAAAACCAGAATGAGACCTGTTTGTTGAACGTTTTTGAGATTTATGGTGTTTTAATATTAAAACAATACTGTGAACATTAATATTCAAATTATGAAAATGCATGTAGTTTAGTGGGTGGGTGTTAGAAAACTAATGATACAGACTCAATTATATATTTTGGTTGGGGAAGGATGCGCCATTCCCAATATCTGATTTGTAATTTGGTCTGTTTTTGTAACATTCTTACTATTAAGGATGCAATTTTCATGAGATGAGTGCTGCGTATTTGTGATATAATCTTTACAATCAAAACATTAAGTAGTTTGTTTGAGATGAACCAGCTGCAAGTGAAATCAAATTATGCATGTATAAGCTCTGTGCTTGTCACTGGCAGTTCTTAGGTAACAGGGGAAATTGAATTGTTGAAGAAGCATTTGTCTTTTGAGTCATTGTCGGCCTGACTTGTGTTACTCGGTTTTGAAGAAGAAACCATGATCAGTGTACAGTAAAGGTAACGAAATAAGTTTTTCTGAAGCAAAGCTTCAGTATGATGTTTTATTTAAAACAGTGCTTTTATATTTACAGTACATGTACTTGTGTTATTGATTTTTAGCAAGAAGTTTTAGTCGGCTGCTCTTATTTGTAGTCCAAACAAGTTTAGTATTTCGAAGATCTTTTGAGTTCAAGTTTTGAAAAGGGGGAAAAAGCTAATAACTAAAGGGGACTACTTTAATTTGGGGGGCTTGGATATTGGGAAGAATGGTTTTTATTTCAGGGCCAGGTTTTGCCATTATGCTAATGTTCAAATGCTTTGTAGTTCATTGTCCTGCTGTGCAGCAACAGATAATTTTAGATAATATTGGACTGGTGTTACCACACTGGCTTGGTTTAAAGAGCTTTGTTTCAGTTCTTAAAAATGATCAGTTTGCTCTCTATGAGGGAAGTGAAAAGTCATTTCATTGTTCCTTCATATTCTGTGAGTTTTGAGTTATCATTTCACCTGCCTGTTAGTGCAAATTTGCATAACAATCATTTCTAGAATGAAAGTGGTTTGAAGCTTTAATATTCTAACTACGAATATCTGAAAGGATCTCATCTAGATGTTCTGGTTGATAGTATACAAATTAATAAATGTATGACTTTTTGCTCTTAAGAAACAAGTTTTGAATAAAGTGTTAAAATTAAAATTAACTTCTTTTTGTTCAAAATTATAAAATAGCATATGCCTTTTAATTTCTGTTTTGGTAAGAATCGCACATGGCAATGATGCCCAGAAAACAAACCTTCTCATAGACATAAGTTTTCTTCTTGGCACTAAACTTAAAGGCAACCAAAAATATAATTTTAATAATTATTTTGGGACAATAAAAGTAGTTTCTCTGACTTCATGTTACTCGAAAAAGCAAACAGGGCATAATTTAAGCCACTTCACATCTCATTTTTGAGTTTGGATTTTATTTCTTAAGAATATTCATGAGTTTATGAACTGTATATTAATTATTTTTAAAATGAATCGCTGTTTTATTTGAGTTGTTAAAATTATGGCTTTTTTGGCCCTGAGTCAGTTTTGGTTGACTCATTTAAATGTCTCATTAACTCTATAGCTGTACAATTTGTGTTTTTTGGTTGTTCATTAATCAGGTTTTTATTTGGACTTTCACTGATATAAATTTATTGTGAACTGAGTCTGAATAATTTGTCCAAAGAGAGGGAAAAGCTCACTACAGGTTAAAAATAATGAAGAATTACTTTTTTAAAATTATTTTTAGTTTGTTCTTTTCGACCAGTTTTTTTTTTCTTTGGCTTTCTTCCTTGCAGTGGCAGGAATCAACATTGCAGAGCAATTATAAAAACCCCAGACAACCTGTTCTGTGTTTTTCAGTTATTAGCTACTTGACAATGCTTGAACCTCATCAATGCGTCTTACGTTTGGTTATGTATTAACCTTTGTCTTGCGAAAACTGATTTTTCATGCAAAATGTAATCATAATTATTATTTTGTTCAAGTTGAGAACAAACATGTTTGCAGGTGTTGATATTCTTAGGAAATTACAAATGTAGGATCTCGGTAAAAATTTAGTAAAAAAATTTTTTGTGTATTACAAAGGACAGTGGATTGGGAATGGAAATAGAAAGACATTCCTTATATGGATGAGAGCTTGATTAATTAATTACATATGAATTGATTTAATTTGTAATTATTATGGTTCTTTGTGTTTATGGTAATTATGGGTAGTACATAATATTAGGAGACTCCAGTCAGTTGTCAGTAGTTCTTGCTCATGTACTGATCTGTCTGAGTGTATGACTTGTAGATATTAAATATTTCTGCCCAGACTTGGTGTTTTACTCTTAATAGTTTGTGTTATAGTGATGTTATAATCATACATGGTCCTGGAGCCCCTCACTGCAAAATTTTGGTGTGTGTTTTATTCGGACTTTTATCAGGAAATTGCATTCTTATGTTGTACAGGCTGCAAAAATATATTCAACAATAAGAAAAGTAAAAAAATTAAACTAGTAACTAACACTAATACTGTATTTATTAGTGCCATCAGTCACATTTTTTTTCTGACAGGATATGGGTCTTTAGATAACTCTGACTAGCTCCATTATCAAATGAACAAATACATGCGTACTGCTTTAATCCTGTCTTGACCAGGCCATTACATCCTCAAACAATAGGAATTGATAGACTCTGCCTCCTGGATAATTTTCTTTATTGAATTTCATTTTCACTAAAATTGGAAGACTCACAAAATGACCGTCTTGTTCCTAAAAAATAAAAACATTGCAGCCTTGCCATGGGCAGATTAGAGATGATCTCAGAAGCCAAGTTTTCTTAATTAAAGCAGTTAATTTTATATAATTTTGGGCTTAAATTTGAAAATATTTTCCCTGTGGTTGGGATATTGACTTTTTCTGGAATACCACATGAAACGAACAAGGACTGTTGTCATCAAGCTGTCTTCTCTGGAACTTGCCTTTGCTTGTGCCAGAATTCAGTGATCAGCTGTTTTTTAAACATCTGGGTAAACTAGTTGATCAAGGATGACAGTGTTTGTAGTGAAAGTAAAGTTACAAGAAGTGTACTGCCAGATGTTTTTCTTGACCTGTCTTTAAAGTCTTGATTGCAAACTGAAATCTTGCCAATGTTTAATTATAGTGATGAGGTGCGGCTTTCCCATTACAGAGCTCATAGAAATACAGCATTAATAAGTTACACTCTGTTTTGTTTCCAGGGAAATGAAGCAGTCCGTGTAGACAGCATTTTGAAGGTATGCACCAGGAAAACCTTTGGATGCTTGAAGGTCTGGAATTTATCTTCTTGTGTTCAAATTTTGGTTTGAACACTTGAAGAAAAACTCCTTATCTCTTTGTACCATGTTTTGAATAGAAAACTTCTTCCATGTAAAAGCCCCCCTAAAAAATTTCCTCCAGGGGTTACATTTGGAATAATTGAATTATAGATAAAAAATACTTGGTAATAAAGACAGGTTGTAAGCAGAAAATCTGAAAAATTTACAAATTGCGTGAACAAAAAATGGCATTTTAAAAGGCAAATAGTCATCCATCTATAAGCCCACCACCCTCCTCTCCAGATAAGCCCCAAGAAAACTTGATGAAAAGGCCCTTTGACCAAAATAAGCCCTTGGGGCTTATTACTATCAGAATTTTACAGCATGTTACAGCATGTTACATCTATTCAATTACAAATTATCAAAAAGTCTTACAATTTGGTGACATACATGTACCTTAGACATACTTCACTGACATTGTTGTCTTGTTTACAGGAAATGACGCAGTTAGTTGCTCCACCTCTCACTGGTATTCATACGCCAATTAAAGGCTCAAGTCAGCACGGTTCCTTTCCCTTTCCAGATAAACCAGTTCCTCAGGTTGTTCTACATGTAAGTGTGATCAGGTCTATATACATGTGTGTGATACAATGTAGAATCATGACAGTCTTTAACTTTTTCATTCCCAGTTGCTTGTTTCCAATCATGCATTGTCTGTTAGTAAGATCTGGGAAAGTTCAGAATGAAGATCAATTTTGATGTTCTCAAAACCAGTCGACTCATTTTTAATTTAGTTGATACTGTGATGTGAAGATAGATGTGACCCTAGCCTGTAGGTTCCTTGTGGAAGAAAAAGGTGGTTGTGTCTCTGTTGTGCATATAATCTGTTTACTAGATTGCATTTCTCTTATTGCCATTCCAAAATGTTTGATCAACTCGCTGCTTTCAGTCCTAATGCAATTTTTTGTGGAAATTGATGATTGTATAAATATAAAATTTGTTTTGTTTGCAATTTTAATGATACATTTTTGTTGCTTGGTTTGCAGGATTTGTCAGGAAAAAGTAAGTTCTTTTTCATTGTTTACTTTCTAGGCAAGTTAAGAGCCAACAGACATTGCTTAAAATGAGAAATGTTTTCTTAAGAAATGTTATCGTCTTGTACATGACATGTTTAGAAATTAGTCAGACATGTAAATGAAAAATTGATTTTCTTGCATATCTTAATGTATGGTCTTGAATAACTCATTGTTGCAGAGAAAGAAAAAGCATCGCTATCCGAGGACCTTCATTTGAGTGATGATGATAGTGATGATGAACAGGTATAAAAATAGTGATTGTCATTCATTCTGTTTCTAATACTACTGTCATTTTGATGCCACATGATGTACATCAACTGAAACTATAAGACAGACTTTTGAGTTCAGTCCAAAAGGTGTCTGTCTTAGAGGGGTTGACTGTGTTGGTATGTTTTTAAGGGTTTGTATGAGAACCTAAGAGAGTGTTAATTTCATTCACAATTTCAAATACAAAAATTGACCAGAGAAATTAGGTCTTAAGCTGCTACACTCAGCAGCATCTGTTCCACATCCACAAATTATCTTTAGTTATCTTGTGAGTTTTTCAAACCTGTCATTAAATTTTGAGTATGTGTTTTTAATAAATTATTTGATATCCTTCTTGTAATTATAATAATTATAATAATTATAATAATAATAATAATTATTATTATTATTATTGTAAGTTGTTATTATTTGAATTGAAAAAAGATTTTTAATGATAAATAAAGTTTTTATTTATTATTCTTATTTGTTATTGTATTTGTTAATATGAAACAAGAATGATTTTTTATTCTAAAGACATCTTCACAGGCTGTGTTTTACTTCATTGTTTTAGGTTCAGCACGGAAGAGGGAGTGCTGGCAACCCAAACAGGTCAGCTTCATGATCAATTTTTTTTATCTGGTATCTGATATGGCCGTGATTGTTGTGCCAGGCAGATGCAGTAGTCAGTAGTTTTGTCCAGTCTTTAACATTGCTCATGAATCTCTTGTCAATATGTTCTAGATCCATTCGTAATCGCTCACTGTCTGTTTCATCATCATCAAGTGGTAGTAGTGAGGACAGCGATTCCGATAGTAGCGACAGTGAAAGTGAAGCTGAAGTGAAGGTAAAATTTTTTGTGGTTCATACAGGAGGTACAAATTATTATGTAGCTGTCCCGCTTTCATAGAAATTAGATTTTGAAAGTGTTATTGCAATAGTACATTTACCTGTACAAGCACTAGTGCAAATCAGGAAAAATCTTATAAGAGTTAAGATGTAATTATAAATTAAAAGAGTTCTGAAAGCATGTTTGTTTTGAATAATTTTAACTACATTGAAAAGAACATAATAATATTGTAATCATGACAGCTTGAATATCTGCACTTTCATGAAATGTTTTGCCACTCAAAATGAATATTTTTGAGCTACCATACAATATCCTCTAGATATTTGCTACCCAACTTTAGTTTTAAAACAGCTAATTTAAGCAATAAAGTAGTCCTTGTGAAAGTATTGACTGGTTGTGAAGTGTTTATGATCTCAAATCTGTTACAGGAACCTGAAACGAAAAATTGGGATCTGGCATCTTTGTCATCAGCCTTCAACCAACGGAGCACAAATGGTGTTGTTGAAAGTCCGTCATGCACAACAGTTGGTGACGATGGTCTCCGTGGCAACCAGATTGCTCCAGGTGTGCACACCAGCCCTGACAAGACATCACAGGTTCTTCAAGATCGTGAAAAGAAGTCCAATAATTTTTTGTTCAAACCTATTGAAGATACATCAGATGTATTTAGCTCTCAGATGCCTGAAAATATATTTGGCGACCAGAGTCCATTACCATTAGAGAGGGGAGTTGCTAAAACTGAGCTCTCTTTTGAGACACCTGCTGAAACTTCTTCTGTGGTAAATGTTTCGTCTGAAATCTCAACAAGGAATTCTCACCAAGAAGACAGTCAAACAATTCACTCGAACTCGTCAAACTCTAACACTAATCTCTGTAGCAGCAGTGAAGTAAGTAGTGGAGCTTTGAATTTTAAGGTTTCTAAAGAAAAAGAAAAAAAAGAAAAAAATACAAAGACTGATGAGGCAAAACCTGATGGGAAGTCGACAAAGAAGAGTTCAAAACTCAAGAAAGAAACAATAGGCAGTACTTCAGAGGACAAGAAGGTGGAGAAAACTGTAGAGCTGGCCTCTACTACAGATGATAACCCAAAACTGAATGGCAAGTCTGGAAATAAACTGAAAAAGGAAGAGCGAACTACAAAGAAGAGGCCTATAGCGAAAAAGACCCACTCAACGGCACATGATAAAAATGAAGATGGCAAAATTGACAGTGACACTGTTGGAAATGGAGATAGTCTTGGAGAACAGTTGCTGACAAATGGCATCTCAAAGGTGGCAAAGGTTTTGAATGGCTCATCGTCACCACTTTCATCATCAGTCAAAGAACTTGAAATACCAGTGACTCACTTGGTTAATGGGAACTCAGGGCTTAATGGTGAAAACCAGCATGATTCATTGATTGTAACAATTGATCTTGGGCTGCTGCAGAGGATTCCAAAAATTCCAGGATCAAATGGGACAATTATGGTATGTGCCAAGACCCCTGATAATTTAAAGTTAACTTAGTCATTTTGGGCCTCCCCAAAGCAAATGTGGTAGAATAATTAATATATTTATTAAGAGAAAAAAACATGATGGCAGAACTTCATGTTTACAGAAAACATCCGTACCCCCACCCTGGAAGAATATTTTAAAAGTACCCCCTCCTTCAGGAATTTCCAGTTTGAGCCAGTGCATTCCTTTAAGAGAATTGTCTCCTGATGCCACCAAGTTCCCCTCCCCCCCCAAGAATGTCCAATTTCCTTTGTAGTGGGGTATGGTTATTTTTGCAACTATACATTAAAATCGAATTGTCAGTGATTAATTAGGATCTGTTTCTGTACTTTGATCACTGAAATAGTGTTTTGGTTTAACTCAAAACAATGTAAACCTCATCCCATGCATTATAATAAAATCAATAGCTACATTGTCAGATACAAAGTGCTCACTGTTGTTTTGCCCAATGCCAGGCCAAGCTTACCACGACATCCCCTGTGGTTGAGAATGGAAGGGTAAAGGTCAAACGGCAATCATCAATCGACAAGAATTCAGAACCTGTGGGAATCAAGAAAGCAAAAACGGGAGTTGAATCCGATTCAGATGAGTGAGTAGTTGTATGAATGTACTGCAATATGTAGATGCCCTTAAAGCACATGTAATTGTCATACAACATTTTTGTTTTACCAGTATGAAATTAAGTAACTATGTAAAATAATTATACTGTATTCATTAGTCTCATAATATTTCACTTTATCAACTCTTCCAGCCGGAGACCAAGGGAGAGAACGACTAGCTCCAGCAGTACAAGCAGCCGATATTCAACAGATCATGATGTGTCACACCGTAAACGAAGCCCCAGCCAGGAGAGTGACCGCTATCACAAGAGAAGGCGGCATGCCAGTGAGAATGGTATTGATCAAGACAGGAAAAGAGGAAACAGTCACGAGAGAGAGCGCATCAGGACACGAGATAGGGACAGGGATGACAGGGTCAGGCACGGAGGTAGTCACAGCCGAGATGGACACCGTGATAGGCTAAGAGATTTTGATAGGCCTGCTGAAGAACCCCTAATTAATGGCTATAGTCCCAATAGCAGGAGTGACCGTCCCTGTTGGTGTGGCGGTAAGAAGGATGATGGTCAATTGACATCGTATTTGGAACAGCTTTATGGACCTAACCCACGAGTGTAAGTCTTTGAAGAAGATTAGTAATGTATTTACTGAGGTCACTGAAAAAATTACTTGTCAAAAAATTAAGATATCTGAGACATTTTCTGCTCAAACAATTAGAAATGCATCTATAATATCTGAAGATTTTAAGTTTTCACGGAGCTTGCCTTTCATGCTCTTGCAAACCAACCGCTTGACTTTTGACTGGGTGATTGTGTTGATGCTAGAATTTTATTATTTTGTTGAACTACTTCAGGAATTATATTTTATCAGTACTACAGTCACTACATGTTTTTAGTCCATTTGTAGAATTTTTTTTTTTTCGATCTCTTGTGCAATGTTTTTTAAAATCTGAAACACCCTCACAAATGTACTCTCTCCTTCCACGAAAATTTGTCGATCCCATAGAATTTGAACTAAACAATCATACATTTCACTAAATTCTTATACAAGGTGTTTGTTAGAATCTGATGTTTCTCCATTGGCCTGTTAATACTCACATTTTCTCGGTTTATTAGACCTCACAGCCCAGATCACTATCTCCAGGAAGCAAAGAAATTGAAACATAAAGCTGATGGCTTGGTAAGGAAACATCCTTCCCGTTTTTTTTCTTTTTTTATTGTCTTTTCAGACTTCAGGTCAATGTCAGAAACAGTGCTATAAATGAATTAAATCATTACACTTCTCTGTGAATGCACATCTAAAATGAATTGTTTACATATTTGAAGCATAGAGCTTATTTCATATAGATTTTACACGAAACTGAACTTTGTTTTCCTTGCTTTGAAGTTTAGAGTGAAAAAACAATAAAACTTTAGAATTGTCACCATCAGCAGTAGAAATTTTTTATTCTACTCACAAGCTACTAGTGTTTGCTTAATATTTCTTGAGTTTAGTTTCCCGTTCACTATCATTTGTTTGCCAAGAATGAAGCCGGTTGTTTCAGCTAGTTTACGTCTTATTTCAAAATAACAGCATGCAGGAAATATCAGACTCAAGAAAACATTAGCTCTGTTTATAGAATTTTTAATTTTTAAACTGCTAAATGAATGTAAATTAATGCTACGATACTAATATAACTATTAATAATTATATTTTTGAGTGTCGAAGTGTTTTATAGTCACAACCTCAAATTTCACGAAATCAGTTTGACAGTAGCTAGCCTGTCTGGGACAGGGTGTTTCAAGCTTTTTGAGGGAAGTTGAACATATGCCATTAACTAATGTATACTTATCCCATAGAGTGATAAAGAGAAGAAACCCCATGGCTATGTGGAAGCTGTAATTCAGTTCATGAAGTGCGGAAGAGCGTTGGAGGTTAGCTTTTTAGTTGTGACTTATCAACGGGTGTTGTTATTTATTTTTTTTTATTTTGTGATAACAACTTCCAATTTCATAGAGTTCTGATCCAGATTTAAAACCAAAGTTCTGATCATTTTAAAACCAAAAAATTCACTATTTAGTTTGTTAGTTTACTATAAGGGTAGTTAACAAATTCTGCCTTTTTGGTTTTGTAGCAAAAGCAAAGTGAAAGTCCAGAGTCAAGTTCATCTGCGTGTCAGATGTACAGAGAAACACGAGATTTACTAAGGTAAGCCAATATCTATATGAAGTCGTCAACTATTCCGTTTATCTGACTACTGAAAATCACTTCTTGATTTGATATTTAAAGAATTATTTTACAGAAAGTTTCTTCAAGAAAACCTAATTCCCGTAAGATTTTTTATCAGAAAAAATCTTTGACTGTTTTTTTTGAAGATTCGTGGAAGATCCTAAAGTTTGGAAAAATTACCAAGTCTAGAAAGAGAAATGGCTATGCTGCAGCTGGTTAACAATTTCAGCCCACATTGCCATTCTCTGGACACATATTTCACGTGAACAGTTTGGCAATTAAAAGATTTGCTCTTTGTGATCATGCAGTTCTTTTATTCTTTCTGCCAAATTAAACCTTCTAATTTTGATATGGATATTGTAAGAAGAATATATCTCTTGATACATTTTTGAGACTGAAAGTGTTAGTGAAGTTACTGTTTGTTTGTTTGTTGTGCAGCTATGCCATGCGGCAATTTGTGTCCAGAGCATCTCAACAGAGTGATGGTTCTTCAGACAAGAGGCTAATGGCTTTATGGTAAGTAATTGACGAGATTATTTTGGGCGACATCAACACCATGTTAAATAATAAAAAAGAAACTAGGTCTTTGCTGTGTTTCTGACCTAGCATTTCTGCCAAAGTGACAAACAACACATTTTTGAGTAGGGTTTTCTGATGCTATGAAAGTGATTAATAGTCAAAAACATCCACAAAATTAGACATTTACATGTGTACAAGCACACAAACACACTTGGAACATATAACATTTGTACATTATAATACACGTCTATTAACTGCACACATTAGGGTGCGATTAAAGATATTTTCATGTTTGCTTTGGGAGATAAGAATGTTGACATGTAAATTTCCTTTTTGAAACTTGAAGATTGCTCAAGTTTTTCCTGGCAAGTCTGAAATTTTGTTCCACTGGTCATAATTTGTAGGCCCGTAGTTCTGATGTTGTATGTCTCTCAGGGATGCAATAAGGAAAATACAGTTTTGTCATCTGAGCATGTTTTTGTGTTTGCGATCATTTAACTGAAGTTAACTTTGTCATTTTCCAGCTTAAGAATACAGTCTGTCCTCCACATGAAAATGTACCGTCTGAGGAAAGACCAAGCACAAAAGAACAACAGGGTGAGTGAAAAGCAGCAAACACAGTAGTGATTGTTTCCTTTAACTTTGCTTTGCTCAATACAGCGCATACGTAACGCATACAGCCATCTTGCCTTAATGACATCTTATTTAGTGGGTGGCCTTAGTTATGTTAACTGATAACGTAATTATTAGATTTGCAACTATCTTTTCTAGTCATGTAGTCACACTGTGCTTTGTGTACTTGCTCATTTTAAAAGTTTGACTGAGTATGTTTACTTTCATTCGCAGATTCTCTTGGAGTACTTCAAAGACAAGGTGGGCAACTTCGTTTTGACTTGGTGAATTACACTGCGATGTACCATTTTACTGAAGCAAATGTGTGCTCGTTTCAGTTCTCTAAAGAGCAATTGATTCAAACATGTGTTCAGTTAATGAGTCATAGCAGTAGAGCAACATTTTGCCTCTTTAAGACCTGAAGTGAGCACAAACTTTGCGTTGTTGTATTGATAGGACGCTGTGAGAGGGTAGAGATTTGTGTTGTTAACGTGCAAGTGGAAAAACCTGAAATCTTCTTGGCTCTGGACTTAAGATTGTTAACATATTATTTACTCCGTATTCACACTTAGGGTCAACAACCGAAAGCGAGTCAAGCACCTTCGCCCTATAACTCCAACCCGTCCAAGTACGTATTCTCTATATTTTCCTTTACTGTTCATTAATTTCTAGATTGTTGACTGTAGCATGCGTTTTTGTAGCAAGTTTGTTGTTTATTCTTTGAAGAAAGTGACACACAAACATTGACATTGCAAATCCAGTCTATAGTGCTTAATATCGCAAGATCTAGTCATTACTGAATGATACAATTGCAACAGAGGAGCTTCTGAATGGCAAGGGCTGTTGTCTCCTTTCTCTCTTCTAAGTGTAAACAAGAAAAACCTGTACCAGAGGGGGGTGTACCACATGCATTTATTCCCTTTGTCTCCATCTCAACTCAAGCTTGTTTGTTTCAGGATGACTGGGACACCATCTCCACTCTCCCCCACCCCCTCCCCTTCAGGAAGCATTGGCAGTATCGGTAGTGTGGGTAGCACAGGAAGCCAGGAGGCTGCCACACCCTCTCGTAATGGCAAGCAGCCGTCAAGCGCAATGGCGTCGCCAGGAAACGCTTGCATCCCTCAGAAGATTTACTCACTGAACACTCAGCACCTGAACTTGACCAGCCATCTCGTAATTAGCCATGAGAAATGGGACTTGGCCCACTCTCTGGTGCTTGAACACAAAGGTAACACCATCTTTCCATGTAGGCTTCAAGGCTTTTTACAGAACGATTCCGTCAGTAAGAACCTAGGTTGGCTTAGGGAGTTTCTTGTAAAGGAAAAAAAATGCGCTTTAGGTTCTTATATGAAAAGACACTTATTTGATTTTTACAAGGAAGCATGTTCACGAAGACCACGAAAGTTATGCACCCGAGTTTTGACACATTTCTGTTTTGTTGTTCAGACTTCTTCATTGACTTGGACAAGAAATGCGGACCATTGACTCCCAGCGGGTAAGCTAGACTTGTCAACTGATCGCTATGCATCAAATGGGCCTCACAGACAAACAATTTAAAAAGCTATACAGATGTAGTCATATTAAATGGCGATGTAAGTTTACTTGAGGATTACTCGAGTTTTGCAGAAACCAACTCCAGTTGCCCATCTTAAAGAAGGATTCGCGTTCTTGAAAGTTGTGAAAATTATTTGAGTAAACTGGGAGAAGCTCCATGCAGTCGTCTGTCTTAACTACTTTAGGGATTCGTTAAGTTGGAGTTTACTGTACCAAATTAATTATTTTTGTTGACTTTTGTTGTGTTTTTTTGTCTTGCAGTTCTGTCGTAAGTGTGTCAAATTACGTTCAAGAAGCTTTGTCGCGCCTAAAGAACTCGTAGTGTTTTACGAGCGAGACGGGTTGTTGCTCCTTTAAATTTTGTCAAACGAACTCTACTTCCTTTGAGACTTGGACCGGATCAATGAAACGCCCAGAACAATGGACCGGAAATGGACCCTGTAACCTTCATAAGGCTATGTCGACCAATTAGAATGTAGAACAGTAGGTAAACACATCCATCGATCGCTCTGTCGCTATGCAGTCTTGATGTATCAACAAATATGACTTAGATAATCTAAGATGTGAACTAGATATTAAATAATGTATGCGCCGTAATTTGGTATTATATTTTGTAGAATACAATATTTTCATACTTATATATCAATTTAAAGGTATACCGAGGTTGGCATAATAATATACCCAGTTTGTAAAGCAATCTTTTAAGATGAAGTGGATATCGTATTTAAGCAAAGATTTCTAAGATGCTTGTCAGAGTGTTTAGAGACTGCTTGGTGCATCGTATATTAGCTGAACATTTTACTTGGAGTTTACGCTGAAGAGACAGATCTGGCAGTTGATGATGGACATTAGTAGCAGCACAAAAAAGGTCTTAACTCGCATCCCTTCCTTTATTTGTTAAGCTGTGGGCGCATGACTCGTGTGTCACGCAATCCAGATCTAGCATCTGTTACCAGGTGCGTGACTTTTGTCACACAATATACAAATTACACCTGAAGTTACCATTTGAGATAGTTCTTCCAAGATCTGCTGCTTAGTTTTAACATACTGAGTGCACTATTCTTACATCACGCCTTCTAACCCAGACCTTAAGTTGCCATTTGAAATCATGCTGTCGAGATGCAGATCTGCCACTGGGTATCAATATGAAGATAAAGTTGCCCGGTTCTTAATTTTTTTTAAATGGGAAATTATTCTTCGTTTATGGTCAAAGGAAAATTGTTTCTGCTTCAGCGATGACACCAGTCAAGACCTTGAGCAGGAATTTAATTTACAAATCGTTTCTCCCTTGCCTCTGCAATGCATGGACTTTGAAAGGAATCGAAAGTTAATTGTTCAGTATTCTTGCACACTGAGTCGGTTGTCCAGAGTGGATGAAGAACTGAGAGTGCAAGTTTTTCAGGCAGTCGGACGTTTGCCACGTGCCAGGAGTTACCCAGTCAGCACACGCTGTTCTGCCTGTTCAGAGGGCATCATCCCAGAAAGCTTCGCGATATTTGTAACATTCTCTTAAGTGAACCAAATTCCTTAAAAATAATCGTTAAGAAATTATTTGGACCTAGCTATTCTTTTTGTGAAACTTAAAAATGGCGACCATTTTGAGACATTTTTGCGCGCGCGAGGTTTTCTGGGA
>JAOBYE010717136.1:0-10768 GCA_025403585.1 Parazoanthus swiftii
GCCTGAATTTTTTTCAGGCCTTATTCTCAACTGCTTAAGTTGAGTACTTTACTGCGATGATCCTTCATTTGCTTAAACTAATATTGTTACACAAAATTAAGAAAAAAGATCAGTGAAAATACCCAGTTTTTCAAACCCATCTTCATTTTCGAGTTTAAAATCAGCATAACTAGCTAACTCAAACAAACTCAGACTTTGATACGATAGGCTAGGCTTTTTAGAATACATTTTTAGCAATTTTTGCTAAAATTCCAAACCTGAATGAAATATTTCAGGTTTGTTTTTCTCCATTTGGTCGCTGTAGCATATCGCTTGATGCGACTGGACTCGACAGGATCGGGCAGTCCGCAGCGCGGCTTCTCCATCTGTTTTCTGGTTGCATCATCGATCTCCCCGGTAACCGGCAGGTGGAAGAACTCTTGGAATCTTCTAACCGCTGTCGCCACGTCGTGGTTCCCGGATCGCGTGGGAGAGATGTAGCGGTACTTGCTGAGGTAATTCTAAGAAATGTGGTAAAATTATTTTGTTAATATCCTAAGAGAATTAGAAGTAAATAAAATGGCTAGTGTTAGAGGGCTTAAAAGGGAGAGCCGATGGAATATTTTTGTGATCGTAAACCTATTTGGTGATCCGTGTTTCGAAAAGTTTTCAAACAAATAATTTGCTGAACTGTTATTTTATTGCGATAAACATTTCATTGAATTAAAATTTAACAATTTGATAACTACTCAACTTAAAATCAAAGAATTTTCACTTCTTTTTGGAAACTTTTTGTTACCGGCCGTCTTCCCGTAACATTATTGTGTATCAATAAGGACAACAGTATATAATTTCTGTTGAATAAAAAAAATACAAAGTATTTTTGTCTTAGAATCCCTGACTAAAAACCTACAGTGTAAGGTTAAAGTAAAGCCGAGACTGCAGACTTCTACAATATCCAAGAGCAAAACAACACAAGAAAAGTGCGTTTTGGCAGCGTGCAAGAAGTAATTAACATCAGTTGGATATAGAAGATCCCAGGAAATCACAGCCTCTACTCTTCAAGAATGACTTATAATTTTTTTGAGGACACAGTGTTTTGTTTAGAAAAAATTAAGTAGCGCCTTTGAGGTCTAACGGTTGAGGCGCCGCATAAATGTTTCCCCTCGTTATAGTTATAAGTTAAGCTAGCCAGGAGCTGTGAGATTACCACAAGAAAATTCTTTCAATTCAAAAAAATGCTTTCAACTCCAAGAACTTGTTATTTTTTTTAAACTTATATCTCTTACCAATGCAAAAGAATCGTCTCCTGCGGCAGACTTGAGGAAGAACAGCACAAAAGGCACGAAGCTCCGCATCTTTGCTCAGTAGCGCTGACCGACTGGAATAAATATTCGACCTACAAGGGGTTTCTTATACCTTGAAATGTTTGGTCAGCCCCTGCCTGTTGCTTCAAACAAAAGACGCACCCTTTTGTCTTCACGAGCAGCTGAATTGGTTTTTAACTACCAAAACACCAAGAGGTACTGTAAAGACTGGTGTTTGGAAACGGCTGACCAACTAATGTGTCAAGAATGTATTTCCTTTCTGTCATTGTGCACGTGAACCGTGTTTTCATCATGAAGAGCCCACACATTGTCAAAAAGAAGAGCTTTTTAGGAGAGCCACGATTAATCTGACCTTGCACAAGGATTTTGGTTTGGGTGGTTTCTCCGTATCGCTGTACTTGACTGTGCATACTGTGGAACAATATACTTTTAAACTTATACTGTTTAGTTTTTTAAAAAAGGGATAATATGATTAAATGTTAACAAACGTCACGAAATGGAATTTTTTTTTGGTTTGATATCGTGACATTGGATTATATTTCTGCAAGCTGAGTGCGGATGACATATTGAAGCCATCAGTTGGTTTCAGTATCAGTAATCTCACTACTGCTAGGGTGGCAAATAAAGAAAAAAAATATTTGCGGTTTTTCTATATGTCCGTTTTAGACCGGCTTACCAAGTTATTCTCCCTGAAGGAATTAACTCGCGATAGTATACTTCGTTGAAACAAAGTCTGCATGAGATTGGAACTATAAAACAATTAACTTAATCAGCTGTTCTTGTATTCAGATTTTGTACAAATAAGATTCAGAAGAAACTCAGAAGTGCCAACAATCATAACGAGAAACTGGAGCAGCCGCTAGCGATTTAGTTCAATTGACTAAATGTTTGCACAAGATAAAAACAGGGTTGTCATTCAGTTCAATGTTCTCTTTGAACAGCAGTTTTCCTCAGTCAAAGAACAACTTCAAGGTCTGGTTTTGAGAGCCTAGCCTCAACGAATACAGAGAATCACTGTCAACTATCCAATACCTAATAATCAAGTTGTCTGTTTTCCATGGCGTGACTTGTTCAAACAAACTATTTGTGATTTGATGTTGGAGGCTTTTTCACCATTTTTAATCAAATGCTTCTTTGTGTTTTGGAAAAAAGCCTTTTTGTCTTTCCAGTTTCAAATCTCCGAAGTAAAACAATTGCAAGCGTGTTGGACATAGTGTAAAATATGCTTCATAGCTCCAAGCGCGAAGCGAAATATAAATACGGTCACGAAATACGGATATTCATCACGCACGCGACGCCACACCCGACTTGTGTTTAATTTAGGTAGAATTTTTTGGAAGTTTTCCATATCTTCTATAGCACTAGCAACAGCGTAAAAACTTCATTCCTCGACAACGTGACGCAATTGCTAAAAAAAATTCGTCAGCATTATTGCTTTCTATTGCAGTAAGTTATTCAATCAGAAGATAAAACACATGTAATGATGAAGCTTGTCGGGCTCTACTGAGTCGTTTTCGGGAGTGGATTTCATTTTATTCGGGTGTTAAACATGCAAACACGTGAAGTAGGGTAACAAATTTTTGCTTTGAGCGTTCTTATACGGGTTTTCCTGTTGTTAATAAGAATAATCCTGGCCAGTGGGTACCTAAAAAAATTGAATAACCTCGGAAAAATTTGCCAGATCTTAATGCTGTAGACAACACAGTAAAGTACACTAGAGTTCTACAGTTTCTATTCATGTATGAAGGCTGCACAGCTGATTATATGATACCAGTGCAGTATTGCCAACAATGACTGATTTGCTGAGCACGTGCGGAATATGTGAGGATTGATAACCTTGTTTAATTACAGCAAAACATTTGCGTTGTCTTTTTTATTATCACTTTTCAAGAATAAATCGAAATTCAAGAAGCCTATCCTGCATGAATAAATGAACATGCATGAAATCTGATTTTTGGACTTAAAACTTTCTAATATCGGCGAATAGCGGGGTTTTTTAAATTATTTTTTCTAAACCAAATGCTTCAGTTCTCAAAAGCTTCAGTTCACGAAATACTAAAAATTATCAAGAGAGATAAAAAAAACACATCTTCGGTAGCTCAACATCTTAAAGCGACGGCAAAATGAATCAACTATGAATACAGACGGGGAAAATTTAACGCTCTTTTTTGTTTTACAGTATTCGGGCAAACCCCACTTAAGCACCTATTTTTTAAGAGATTAAGACGTGTAGATTTCATTTACAATCTGTGTCGTGTAATTTCAGAAATAAAACATTTTGGCCGGGACCTTTATTTTCCCGCGTGTTTAAGTAAGGCGTTTCAGAATTGAAGCATCTGGTTTCGAAAATCAAACATATATGTTAAAAGAAAAGAAAAAAAAAATCACTGACACGTTTAAAGCAGGTGAGGTAGTTTTCGAATTTCCGTCCGAAAATCAACTTTTATGCTCATTTATTCACAAAGAGTAAGCTTAGAGCCAAACATATGTATTAAGGGTGATTTAAGTTGGAAAATAGCTAACGAAAACAATAAAAGTTATTTACGAACTTTGAAGATCTGTGTAGAGCTGCAAGGTTCATATATGAATGGTTTGCTAAACAGTTGTTTGTGACAATATAGACGTTCTTGTAATGATATTCTTTACAGCATACAAACTTTAAAATTTTATCTCAGTCATCATGATGTAACCAAGTACGCGAAAGTCATCATCAAAAGGGGAAATCTGAAATTGTTGTTGAAAAAGGTTGTCTTTCTTGTCTAAAACTTTAAATTAGTTAACGCACAAGTGTAACAGAATGTGTTTATAAAAGAAGCAAACTGGAAAACCGAAATATGTGGTTGTTTTGCAGCTTATGCTGGCAAACTCTTGATATCAAATGTAAGAAAGTCAATTACTCTACGAGTGAACATAAACAACTTGGCTTCATGTTAGTAATGCTACTTTGTATTTTGTCGGTTTCACAGCGTATTTATACTTGTAAAGTTCTCAATTACATTTCAGTCAACTTCGAAAGAAGATGGCCAGGCAGTTCAGTCTTACAATGACTGAGAAAGACTGTAGGTAAGCTTGGAGTTTGAAAAAAACGGGGTGCTGCCACAGTTTCTGGATGGATAGCTTGCTGGCTAAGCTATTTCAAGCAATTTGTATAAATTTAATTTAAGAAGCATAAGAATATCAAAAAAAATGGCAAATTCTTTTTTTTAAACCTATAAAATTATTTACTACAGTATTTCCACTTAACCGTCACTACTCTGCATTCATTCATACAGATCAAAACACTTGTACACTGTACATTGTGTTTGCTGTATAGACTGTACACTGCACATTATGTTTGGTCTTTAATGGAAGATATTTTTATGAACTAGTGATTATTGCAATGATCACGGTCAGAATGAAGATTAGACTGAACAGTAGATACGAGATGCTGTGAAAAGTTGATTATAATAAGCTAATTTTGTCACTCGGTTGCCCCCGTGTGGTATCCATGGGTAAAAGGTTGGTGATAACTTGCTAGAGATACCAAAGAACTCTATGCGACTAAGCCCCAAAATGTCTTAAAATTAACGAGTACCAAGGTACCAAGGAATCCTCCATGACTAAGCCCCAAACCCTGTGAAAACAATACAGAATGGGTGCCGAGGTATCATGGAACCCTCCATGGCAAAGCCTTATATTGTGCTGACAACAGAGAAAAAAGGGCAAGGTATCATGAATTCCTCCATGGCAAAGCCGTGTGTTGTGTTGGCAGTGGAGAAAGGAGACTAAGTAAGGCTCTATTTTAAAAATACTTCTGGGTCTACCTCGGGCCTTGTGGTCGTCCTTCAAAAGTTGAAGTCGTCCCATGAAAATATCAGTCAGAAAAACCACAGTGAGTGTTCTCCAGTCTTCCGTTTGCTATAGTAAACTGCTTTTCCA
The DNA here is from genome assembly GCA_025403585.1 of Parazoanthus swiftii. NCBI lineage: Eukaryota > Metazoa > Cnidaria > Anthozoa > Zoantharia > Parazoanthidae > Parazoanthus > Parazoanthus swiftii. Next base: position 5,226 of record JAOBYE010717136.1, read on the forward strand.
TCGCTTATTGTGTACAGTATTTCGTGAAACTGAATAATTTAAGCTTCGACAGCCATGCACGCCGAAACGAACGGCAGCCTGCTCGTGTAAATTTCCTTCTCCGTTGCCGACTTCGACTTTTTTTGTTTTCTTTTATTCTACAAATAAATAGGTTTCCTGTTTACAACAATTCCAGCCAAAAAATACGATAAAAGAACAAAAACTGGTTTAAAAACATTAATAGAACGTTGTTCCAACAGCTCTTTCGCGTATGCATAAAACACTGCTAGTATTTTGCACACGATTGATAATCACTGAGCTTTTAAACAAGTATAGATATCAAATAACGTGATGAAGAAGTTCGTGACATCCAAGTCGTGCTTCACGTTGTCCCACGGTCAAAGCCACGCGTGTTGTCGATTTCCCGACAGCATGTCGAATGGGGCAAAATCCAAGTCAAAACGGTTTTTCGGATTTCTCTTATGTTGTCTCCCGCAAAAAGACGCTTTACTTATTATATTTGTTAAGCTTGATTTATGAACATCCTTTTAAAAACACAGTTTAACTGAAAAGGAAGAACAATTGAAAAGAAGTCTGAGCTTTACGATCCATTTTTTTCTGATAACCTTTAGATATGCAAACAAAATTTTCCAAGAAGTTAGAGTAAGGCAACGACAACAACAACAACAACAACAACAACGTTATATGTGTTCCCCGTTTAGTCATTCAATGACTGAATATTTACAATGTGATAAAAGGAAGCTCAGAGGTTACTGACCTCCCCCCCCCCCCCCCTCCGAATAACCATGTTACTCGTAACATCTTCTACAAAAAATAATAATAATAATAATAATAATAATTTAATACTTGTAAAGCGCTATTTCCATGTGGATATGATCAATAGCGCTAAAAAAAAAGTTTAAACCAATACCCAAAATTTTTGCTACAATGAATCGATAACTTAAACTTGTTTATCCCTTCAGCGAATGGCTGGTCAAGATCAAACGTACACAGTTTCTTCTCCAATACTTTTCCTTGGGATTTAAGCTTAATACAAAAATATCTTCGACCCCAACCCGCAGCCGATCGCCTGCGAGCATTTTGTACAAGCAGATTCACTCAGCGACAAGCCAGTCGTGGCTCATTCACACCTGCAAAATAAAACCTCCCTTCACAGTTAGCGTTTTATTTTCAAGCTATTTGCTTGAAACTTACTAACTCCTCCGCTATTTTGTAGCTTGAAGACTTTTTGGTTAACTATTGGAAACATCTTTGTATTCCTTTTTTGTAAGGGGGGAGGGATTTTCATAAATCAATGTTGAGCGAATCGTAGAACAGGAGCTAAATTTGTCTGGCCTTAGCCAAGTGATTCCACATACTGATTTGACTCGGTTGAAGAATGTGTACAAAAAGAAGAACAGTAAACGTCTCACGAGTGGACTGTAGAAAATATGGTCTGTATGTAGTGTAAGATTTAAACATGGTTCTCTTATAGGCAAGGCAGTTTTTTGAGAACTAGGTCAGACTATAATGTAGCTATGAAATTTCAACAGTTTGAACGCTAAATTTCGAGTTTCTTATATCGTAGACGGTAGTTGTTGATTTAACTTTGATGTCTGTCCAAATACGATCTACGTTGTAAAGGTTTGATACTTCACTGATACAGTCTTAAACTAAATAGGTTTTGGTTTAACCGGGCAAATCAAACAGAAATAAACGACGACGGGCCTTTAGTTTTTTTTTGCCTCGTATCTGCATCAAAAATCCCATGATCAAAACACAAGAGTCCATCAAGCCTTTTCACAAAAGTTGCCTCACAAATAAAACAATACTTCATCGTGATTGCTTGATACTGAATGAATATATTTCTGCTAAAAAATTTTTAACCAATAATAATGTCGATAGAGTAGTTCTAGTCCTTCAAAGAACGACAAGTGTTTTCGTTGGAAAGGGTACCCTAGTAGTATAGCCAGCCCTTCTAGTAGGGTTATCTTTCTACTTGTAAACTGGCCCTCAGTAACAACTCTTGGTGCTCGCACTGAGTTCATATTATTGAGCTTGTTATGGTTACTTTCGCAGTGACTTTCGTATTCACTCACACTGTCAATCCCATTGTCTCTCTACTTGTCTCGCCACTGTAACTGTCACTTGAACACCCGTCTGACAGTAACAACGTCACGGTCGCGCCTTTATATCCGAAACTCACCCTTTCTGGGACCTTCTATGTTGGAGCACATGAAGGATCACATAGGCATGTGGTTTGGATTGTAAGGATTGGCAATGCTTAAAATTTCAAAACCTTCTATTTTTATGAAATTCTAATTCTAATGTAAAAAAATTAGTATATATGTTGGGGTTTTCTTGTTCCCATCTCTACGTCGTTACTTAAAACCACACAGCTTTTGCATCCTTGCTATTTTATTGACTTCATTTAGTTATAGTTTACGAATGACCTGACACTCACAAACGCTTAGGTCATTCCGACAGTTATTTAGTTGGGGTTTTTGTTTGTTGATTTTATTAATGTCCCCAACATTCAGTTGTCTTCACCTTAAGAACATTTAATGATGTTTGACTTAACTAGTTATAGTTGCTCTTTGCACGGTAAGCACATTTCCTTGATGCTAAACTTTCCCTTCTTGCTTGCTTTCAATCTAGATCTGTCAAAGGAACTTCGCATTCCTCAGTTTCTTGACTATCAGGATTGACACACTGCTCGAGTCGCTCTGGTTCCCTTTGCCCGTCTGTACATTCCAATGTTTTGACCGGAACAATGGTGGGACGATCACCAAAATCATTTGTCCCAAAGGAGTAAAGATACCGTTGAGATCCTGTCAACATCGTGGATATTTCAATTGGTTTCCTTTCTCCCTTAAATCCAGAAGGAAAATTTATAATTATTTTAATGTCCACTGTCCTTTTTAGATGGGACTTTGGTTTCATAAACTACTTCTAAAGGAGTCATTAGAACCTACTTCGGCTTCACTTTATATCTAAACATCTAATTTTCAAGCATGAAAATGAATGTACATTTTCAGAAAAGTCTGCACCATTTAGAAAATCATATAAATATAACTGATTTTCCAAAAGTATTTTTGGAGCAGAGAGAAGTGTTTGGTGTGTTTGGTTATGCAAACACACTGTATACTCCGAAATAATTGGAACCTCATTTGACACAGAATTTTAAGAAATTGCAACTAAGTTTCACTGAAAATATATGATATGATATAAAATAGAATAATTAAAAATAACAACAATAATAAACAAAGTAACATTAAGAACAATAATGACAGTTAAAGAATTGTCATTAAATTCATCTGAAAAATTTTTGGGGTTAAAAGTATGGTAACACGCTAATCGTGGAAAAGAAACGGAGGTTGTTGTCGTTCATAAAATAGTGTTCGACAACAGCTGTACGAAGCGAGTTTTTGAAATCGCATGCTGTAAAGAGAAATATATAAAGAAGTCAGATATGACTTTGCAGTTGCAAAAAAGTTTTTCAGCACTTTTCCTTGTGTCTTGTCGATTTCAATTTTTTTTCTTATCTATCTTTGTTTTTAAAAAATCCCCAAGGCTTTTAAAAAGAAGACCGCAGCGCAAGGTGGATTTAAATAAACCAGCCAGACATGTAAGGCCCAGATCCATTTTCAACGTTCCATTTTTTAAATTTTAATATTTTCTACTCTGTGTAATTGCAAATACTATTTTTTTTCCTTTTATATTGTAACATAATATCGCAATTTGCTTTGCAGCGCGACGATTTTATGAACAAAAGCCACTATTATCATTATTTTCATTATCATTATTATTATTATTATTATTATTATTATTAATTTTATTATTTTTATTATTTATTATTATTATTATTTTTTTATTATTTTTATTTTTATTTTTATTATTATGAACTCCCCCCTCCCCAAAGTAAAGTTTCCATCTAACAGATTTTGCTCTTGATTTTGTTTGTTAGCCACTGACAAAGCATTGCTAACTGTAGTTATAAAGGGTTTGTTTTGAGTGAAGTACTTAATACTCTGACATTGTCATAAGTTTTCACTGTACTTGAAACACTTTGTTCTTTCCAAAAGCACAAAAATAAGTAGGGTTACGTACCAAGACCTTGGTGTGCACCCATCCTTCGATGAAGAACGTTCCTCTCCAATCAATACGTGTCGGAAGTTCATCTTTCATGATAGCAATGGTGGCGTCACAATGAGCTGGAACAGGGAACTCGAATCTGTACAAGTGAGTAGTCGCCTCGGAATTGTGGGTGAGTTCGCTCTTCTCCCACGTTCTCGTGTGCTCGATATCAGCCTTGATTGTATAAGCAGTACCGAAGATTCTTGTTTTAAACTCCGTCCCAACATGAATTTTGGTTGAATATCCGGTGTTAATGGTGACCGAGGTGGTGACGGTGTTGGTTACTGAGTGCTGGTAGATAAACTTTCCTGGCTCGCCGCTGTCCTTGTTTGGATAGGTCACATCTGATCCAGCAAGAAAGTTTTGAGAAGGGGCCATCGCCTTTTTGATCTGCTGATCAAAGTCGGTTACCGTAAGTGTTACGATCTTGTCACTGGCATCCACTTCAGGAACATTTTTTTCCATCTTTATGACGCCTGGATAATCGAAGTCCATGGAGTATGATTGGAAGCCGTTTGATTCTCCGCTGCCCGGGTTTTTTGCTTCGACATGGAGGCTTACTTTAAATAAATCAAACAAGAAATTAGAAAAGACTTAAGTTATTGTTCAATTTGTTTTTATAGAAAAATGTTTCAAAGCTTAAGTCAGACATTTAAATATGGTAAAAATCTGGATCTGATATCTTAGATTTCCATGGAAATTTTAGGGGGTTGGCATCTTGTGGTTCAATCTGTATTTTTACACCGGCGTCTTTTCATGTACATACTGGTAAACTTTGTCAGACGGACAACAAAACAATCATGAGATAAAGAAAATCAACTTTTCTGTCAAGTTTCCTGTTTTTGGACAAAAGCATAACCGCAAGAAATCATTTAATCATCTGAATTTTGCCTACAGGAACAGTATTTCGCTAGGGGGGGTATGAGTTAGAATTTGTCATTTGAGCATCTTAGAACATAAAGAATAAAATGATATGGGCTCTTGTCTATAGGTGCTCGCGGCTAGGAAAACATTCGTGAATGACAAGTTCCCTTTCGGGGAAATAATTGTAAAATAGTTCCTACCGATTAACTGTTAACAACCAAAATATTAATACAAAAGTTAATGCGCTGGGAAATATTAGTGCACGCTGATGATAAACCGGGCGATTATTTAAGTGGCCTTATAAACTTTCAACCAGGTATTTACTTCAAGGTATTTATGACATGTATAAAAATGCGAATTGATCTGGTTGTTATTAATATTATTATTATTATTATTATTGTTATTATTATTATTATTATTATTATTATTATTATTTAGACTACCAAGGACTACACTGACCATTACATTAAGTATCTCAATCCAACCATGAGATACTTGTGGTGATTGGCAGGCCAAGAACTTACTGAACAAACCCACTCCATTGACCCAAGACCATTAATTGA
>JAOBYE010717147.1:0-10768 GCA_025403585.1 Parazoanthus swiftii
CAATAACAGACGACAGAGTTGCTTTGTATGTCACCTCAATAACAGACGACAGAGCTGCTTTGCGAGTCAGGCATGTTCCATGTACGACCTTCCATGTTTCATGAATTCCGTAAACTAGGAGTCTAAAAAGCCAAATTGAAGGGGCAAACGCTCTAATGACCTTTTTTAGTCATTCCGATTTACTGTGGCGTCAGCCATTACATATACACCGCACCTGCAAATCACAGCTCATCTTTAGTCAGCTTTCCACAAGCTCTTAGCCTTCGCAGCGAGACCTCTAGCCCTGTGCATGTTTTGTCAAAGTTTCCTGTTCTTTTTTTAAAAAAAGATTCTGTTTTTCTTGGTCCATAAAGATTTTGTTTCCGTTTTCCAATCGGTTCTGCCGAGTTTCGTCAGCCGATTAATATCACTAGGGCAAGAAAATGGAACTCGCTTCCCAACTCGAAGCATCAAGTCTTTTATTTAAAATGCACATTTTAAAACATTATTCGTCTGAATCTGTAATTTTTATTTTCTTGTATGATCGTACTAAATACTTTTGTATTTTAAGTGCAGAGGGCCAAGAGTTTTCCAGCCTTCGACTGTATGCGTTTTTACCCTCCATAAATGTTAAACAAATTAATATTAAATTTAAAAAAAACGAAAATGAATGAAACACAACACAATGTAACAGCGCAACATTCAAAGTGGTAATCAAGAATTTAACCGGGGGTTCTGTAGACAGCTATTTCAACAGTAGTCGATACTGGAACCGAAAGGAACTATGGGGTTTTGAGGAGCACACATAATATATTGCTGTTAGCATTGATTTTGCATAATGTGGAGTGTAGGTTCGTTATCATAAAAGTATTATCACTGCCAGTATTATCACTATGATTTACCACGTATTAATGTACCCAAAGTTCCTTTCGGTTCCAGTATATCACAACCTTTTTTGAAAAAGCTGTATACTGACGTGCAATGGATGACACGGATTTAAGTAGAAATGTGGCCTTCGAAGGCAAGTTCGGTTTCCGTAAGCAAGTTTTCCTTTTGGGCCAGGTAGAATTCCAGGACTTTTAAGGAATTTTAAGGGCTGTCGGTCATTTTCAAGGACCTTGCAAACAAGAAAACAGGTCCGAAATTCCCTGAACATAAAACATCTTTTCTTCCCAACGGTATCACAATGGTATGAATATCACAACATACATGTACAATAAAAGGACTGACACAGCACGATACTGAGTACAGAAATTTATTGGGTCACTTAAACCGGCTTCCAAATTAACCTTGCGTTGAAATACCCCAAAGCCAATTGAGAAAATCAAGGATTTGCAGGTCGCGCACGAAGTCCGTAATCAGACACAGTAGATCAGCTGACAACATGACAAGTCAATCCAATTTAAACGTTTTATTGTCATATCACTAAGACTGAAACATGTCTTCCATACCATGTTCCAAGGCTTGTTCACTAACAGTTTACAAACAAGTCAATAAGCAGACCAGTCGCCACAAAACCAGTCCAAGAACTTAACTCACTTGAAGACACGTCCGTGAGTAATAAAAGAACAAACAAAGCTAGTTCTCGAGTTATATCACTCTACTGCTCCTATATGGAATCAAAAAATCCCCAAGCGTTTGGGGGTAAGGGGTCAGTTCATTTGCTTGTAACCATATTACGGTTACCAACTGACTGGTCTTGCATGTATAACCCGCAGTCCGTCCTAATTGTCATATAAGAAATCCGATACAAAAAAACAGGTTTAAACCTTCAGTCGAATGAAACAAGGCACTTTCAAACACATATTCTTCGAGCATCCTCGAAAACCCAGGGAAAAGAGAGAGAAGACACTGGGTTTGCGAGGCATTTCTAAAAAAATATGCCCAGCGAGAAAATCAGCCCGAATATAAGGACCGTAGTAAGGTGGTCTATACATGCTAATGATACGAGATTCATTCAGGTACTAATCGTAAATGCTCTTCTTCCTTTAGAATAGTAAATACCTCGGTATTGAAATGAACCTCGCAGTTAAAATACTTGGAAACTAATATAATAGAGATTGGCTAATTCAACCATCGACAGTTCCACACTGGAATGAGGTCAAACCTCATTTACGTCATTCTGGTACAAGATGTAGTCATTTTTCGTTCCAAAGCAAAAATCTTGATACAGGTCCTGGACTCATTCCTGTACAACTCTTACAAGAATGCTGTTTTGAAAAAAAATGATGTAAAAATTGGATGTGAAGAGATGAAGGAATGAAACTCAATCAGGCATCATGTCAACACTACCCTACAGACAATTTTATGACGAAGCACTGGTTAGATTGCGGAGTCTCCTCCGTTCTCTCGGCTGGGAGAACGGGATCTACGCGGCGGTGATGCACGGCGTGGAGAGATGGAACGTGAGCGGCGGTATGCTGGAGAACGGGAACGGGAACGCCGTGGAGACTTGGAGTTCCGCGACTGGATCGGAGATCGGGAGCGAGACCTGTCGGACCTAGGAAGACAAACACACCGATTGTTGAAACTTGTGGAATGCAAACGGTTTGTTAGGTCAAGCTAAATTTGTGTAAATGCCGTGCTACACGAGTCAACTTGCAACGACGATTTTCCGCGCCACAATGTTGCGTTGAAAATCGTTCCCGTGTAATAAGTCACCGGGGATGATTTTCTGCGCAACACGCATGTTGCGAGTTTTTGAATTGGTTTCAAAAATCTGCAACACAACACGCAACATTGTTGCGCGGAAAATGGTCGTTGCAAGTTGACTTGTGTAACACAGTCTTAAAGCTTTTCAGAGTATATGCTACTTGGATAATACAATGAAACATCGTTGACAACATAGCCTCTTACAGTGTTCTTGACGTCCGTGTGACTGCTGGGAACCAAGATAAAGCTGGTCTGCACAGAACTCAAAACAAGGGAATTGAAATCAGTCACGTGCCAATTACTTAGTCCCTCGCTTACCTTTCGACCATATGTAACCTCTTCCCCCCCCCCCACAGTACCAACAGGTATAAAAAAAGCCAACTATTATTTGACTTTACACAAGTACGAGCTAGTTGTCACCTTATATTTAGGTCTCAAATAAGCACACAGCATATTACATGTATAAATTTCAAACTGGTAAAGTGATAAAGCTGATGGGATTGGAGAGTAGCGGGAAAGTAAGAGTGGGTGGGAATGGGTAAGTATCATTCAATCCACAAGTGCAGTCTAAAACTCACCTTGACCTGCGCCTCGGGGAACGTGAACGAGAGCGAGATCTTCTTCGTCCTCCCCTCGAAGACTGCACAATGAAACGAAGGTTCATATTAAAAATAAACACTAATTTAAAAACGATTGCCTGAACTCAAATACACGTTATCTCATCTTTAAATTTTAATTCAATTTGGAATAACAGCGAAGTACATGTTCCTGTATAAATATATTAAACTGTTGGTAATGTTGCTGTATGTAGAAAAAGCATTCGAAGAATTACACAGAACACAATAGGGGCTCTAAGAAGCTGGCACGGCTACCACCCACCAACGACTACTGAAAACAAGTTTTTCTGTTTTTCTTTTTCTTTCGTTTGCTACCTATTCTTTCCTAACGTTTTTTTTTATAAAAGAGTGTAAATCAATTCGAGCAAGCTGCAGACACTGATTGTAAAACAGAACTAATACAGAACAATTTGTGTATTCACGTTTATGTTCTCGTAAAAACCCCAAACTGATCAATGGTTCGACAGTGGCCAGCAGGTCAGTTTGGGGCATGCTCACGTGTAGTGAATTGCAATCGCTAATAAAACCTTTTCTTGTTTTACGCTTCCCTTGTAGCTGTAGCCGTACAAACTTCTTCAAGTGTCCAATGCCAGTTACAAGGCTGCAGAGAGTAACTTGTGCTGTATTCACAACTTGTGTGTATACTGATGTGATAGTGGATTATAACTACCTCTATGAGACGCAATCTCTTGCCAAGCAACTCTGTCCCATCCAGCCTTTTGACAGCACGTCTCATGTCACTTTCTGATGCAAAATCTACAACTCTGATGTGGAGCAATGAAGGGAAATCAAACTTAAGTGCTTCAAAAAAGAATCACATATTTAACACACAGTATATTGTGGGTTCAAAAATGCTCCAAGGTATTTGCAACACATCTCTCTGCAAGTACATTCCAGTGATCCTGCACAGTACTCTTGGTCAACATTAAAAAAAACCATTTGAACAGTTTCTTCCAAAGCATCACAAAACCAATACTAAAATTTATAAATTGCAAATTTTTCTCTAGAGATCATAACCTTTTCTCATGGTTTCTGAAGCATTCAGATGAACAGATTTAGGACCTTTTTATACTTTTCAAGATCAAATTTGAGCAAAATTTAAGACACTTTTCACTTTACAGATTCAACATTGTTGATCTCACCCTTCTCCAATTCTGTCCTTGTGGCACTGGGTGAAAGTGACATCACCGACTTGCCTCATATAGTCTTTCAAGTCCTAGCAGAACAAAAAGAACATGGAAAAACAGTACACTTGAGTGTTTGCTACATTCAGAAGTTTCTAGTTTGTGTGTTAAATTAAAGTAATTGTAACAGGATTGTCAAGAAACGTCACGGTGATAAAAAGGCCCCACTACACTAGCCAAATCGACTAGTTCACGCACACCAAAAGCAGTAAATGTTTGTGCGAGTTAAAAACAGAACCAGTTTCAGAAATAATTTATTACTAAATTTTATGCAAACTGGTTGGTGGATAAAAAACAAAACATCTGATGATTTGATGATGAAAAATTTGACAATCACATAGTTGAAAAAAAAGAGATGAAATTTTTTGTATAAAAATAAGTTTTCCTGGGGCCGTGTCCGATGCCAGCAAGAAAGGTTACTTACTACAAGTACAGGCAATGTCTTCTAAAGGGCAAAATAATTTTCTCTTAAACTAGATTGTATACTAACATTGAAAATATGAGCCCTATGCACAGTTTTATTAAACCTTACCTGCGGCAAAAATAGACTAAACACAATGCCAGCCGATCCAAGCTACAAAATGCCAAACAGTTCTGCTCATGTTCAGTCGCTACCAAATTGCTACCCCATAATTTGCCAAAAGAGAGACAGGAGCAGATATGATACCAGGACGCAAGCACCAAAAGGTTAGGGAGATGCGGCCAATTGCGCTACTTGACTCTTTCTTTCTCTCATCTACTAGTCAGATTCTGTGTACCAAGAACGGTTTAGAGCAGACCAACCACCAAGAACTCAGAGACCACTTAGTCACTGCTCAGAGTTGTGTATCAGCACAGACCAAGGGACCAAGAACTGATTTACAACACTTTCAGGCCAGGGACAGTACAAGTCTGCATCTTTTTGAACACCCAAGTTCAGATGAGGTGTACATTCGCCAAACCACTTCTGCATTTACCAAACTTGTGCTAACTAACTTAGCTACAGGGTGGAGTAAACAGCAACAAAAAGGGCTGTTAAAATAGCAAAACCGCACACAAGTTGAATAATTATAAGCATGGCTTCAAATAATGGAAGTTCAGATTTTTCTTTAAAGCAAGTTCTAACACTTAAAAATGCTCTTTTCAGCTGCAGAGTAAAGCTAGAAAGTAGTCAATATATCAGGTCAATTTGTACAATATGGCTGTCTTGTTGGAGGCAATCATCAGTGAACAGGGCAGCAAAGTGCCAAGTACTTAGACATTAGCTGTAGTTTAACCAGAATTAGCTTTAAGTAAGAAAGATATCGGAAGACTTGTGTTTCAGTTATTTTAACTCTGGATGCAGTTCTTAAAATGTTCACTGTATGAAAAGAACATCAGTCTCAACATGATGCAAGAGTTGAACTTCTTTGCAGTCTATTGTCAGCAAGGCTATCTTTGAGTGTGAAGTCTGAATATTTTCCTCCTCTTAACTCAAAGTTGAGATTACTTTTCATCAGATAATTGGATTGATGTGGATCCTGTTTAACTTGGCTGACATTGAATGTTACTGTAGTGGTAGTTAACTTACTTGCCAATTTGCTCTGGTCGAGAGGTTCTCGACGATCACTCTGTAGTCTGTGTTGTATGGGGCTCCATATCTAAAATGAACAACATGTACACACAAGATTTAACCACAGCCACAGCAGTTTTTCCAGTTGTTAGTAAAACAAAAGCTTAAGTACTGCAAGTATTCAAGTCTTAAAGTTCAATAGATTTAGATGTCTGACCACAGAAAATTGTCTACCAAACTTTTCAGATTTCCAGAAACACTCCAAAGAACAGACTGTTACTTACTGGTAAGCAAAATGCATATCTAGGAGTTTGTACATATCCATTTTTTGTTATCAAAGTTCATAGCTTTTCCTTAACTTTCCACATTATTATGTATTTATAATTAATGGCAAAATACCTGGAAGGTCCACAGAATTACTGTACACATAGTGAAGATCCAGCTGTCTTTGACACAAGCTGATAATCTGATTCTACTTTGTTTATATACAGGTCTTATTTTCCATGCTTTTCCATGGTCAATTACATTTCCACATATCTTCGAGGCATGTACATGCATCTGAAATACTTCAGTTAAATACTTTCCCTTTGGTAAGTAACCATGTCCTGTTAAAAAGTCTGAAGACTGAATATTAACAAATGAAAATAAAATGATAATGAGAAACACTGAGAACTAGACAGAATTGCTGCTAAAGAATCTGAGAACAATTAAGCATAAAGTGCAAAACATTTACTTGTCACGGAACCTGAATCCTCCTCTGCGACGGTCTCCACCACCGCCACCACCATAACTTGGACTTCGAGGTGTTGGCCGGGCAATTTCAACCGTTACTCTAAAAAGATAAGAGGTAATTTTTAGAAACTGTTTCTGTACATGCAACATTATGAAACCTCCTTACCTGGCTCACACCGTCACTTCAAATATTGAACCCCCTCCTCTTCCCTCATAATTTCATATTTTTGAACCAACCCATCTAATGAAAAACCACTGTTTGACAAATGTCATCTTGGCATAAATTCCGCATCCAATCAACAGGGCTTATATCCTTTGTACAGTTTTTATTTGACAAAAGTTCATGTTCACTACAGTTCTGGAGCCAATTCCTATTGTCAGAATCCTCATGTATTACTTGGCAACCATGTTAAATAATGTCATCACTTCCACTAACATTGGGTTGAGGGCTCAAAAGTTGGTGACATCAGAGCATGTGGCAATACTTTGGTGTTCCAGCAAGACTATTAAAATGAGAGGGCGATGCCTCCTGTTGTTCTTCAGAGCATCTTTTCATTTTCATGAACATTGTAGCATTCTGTCATTTTTCTGCCACAAATTTTCTTATATAAAAGTTATAATAAAGTGCAGAGAAGTTGTAGGTTTTCACTTAATATTTTTGATACTTTTAAGCAAATATTGAAGAACACTATTAAAACAGCATAATTCATTTAGCACCACACTGTTAATGAACCAAAGATGACTTGTGAAGTTGAACCCTGGAGGCAAGCTTAACTTCAATTCTTTAACACACCAGTAGCAACAAGGATATCAAATTCACCTTTCTCCCAACATTTCTTTGTGATTTAACTCATAAACTGCTTCATCAGCATCACGATAATCATCAAACTCCTGTAATAACATGACAGTCAAGAAATAAGGACTAACACACACACCACATAATATATTTAGGCTACAAATGCCGGTAGTTAAATTCAGTGGCGCTTTTTGCTAGGCACTTGCGTTTATTGTCGTTTGTTTTATTTTTAGCTTGCTTTTTTGTATATTTGTTTGCGACCAAGGGCTATAAAATCTCCTAAAAACGTTACAAGCCTGACGTGTAACTAGGAAACCTAGTTATAGCCCTTAATATAGACCCTCGAGTTTACAAGTTTTCACCATCAAAACACAGATTTTAACAATATTTTCAAGCACAAGTTGAAAAATGTGAATGAAAATCTTTACTAGCCAATCTGTATTACTCAGCTCCAGGCACTGGTGGACTTGTTTCCAGCTGAAAGTTTGTTTGACATGATTTATACTTGGAATTAAATCATTGAAAACTTGCATAATTATTGCAACCACAGTTTTCACATCTTGGCTTGGTGTTCTAAAATAGACGTGTTTGGTTTGGGACACCTTTGTCTTTGGAATAAAGGTGAAACAAAAAACGGAAATAACGCAAGATATACCCATGAGTTCATGCAAAGATCAACAATATTTTAATAGTTTCATCTGGGGGATTCAAAAACACAAAATGCAAATAACTGAATTAGTGAATATAAAAATTAAAAGACTCACAGAGCGAGCGAACTCTTTTCTAAATATCACACTAAAATGGAACTGAGTCAATTCAATTTGTACAAAGATTCAGAAAAATTAATTTTGCCTTAAAAATGCACGAGCAAACAATTTTGAAATGTCTTTCATCAATTCATGAAATCGTTTTATTTGGCATTCAAAGTCTTTGTGGAACCATATTTATTATTTAGCCGCCTGAAAAGGGCAAATTATTGAATAAAAGTGAAGCAAAAGTAAACGCTTAAAAGGAATCCAGAAACATAAAGGCATTTAAAATGCTAAATTTGCTCGGATCCCCACTGGAAAATGACTTTCGATTGTCGCTGGCTTGAGCGACCATTTTGAAAATGTTTCTCCGAGCTGTTCCATCCATGTCGCATCACAAATTAAATAGAGCTCTGAAGGACGAAGTATGCTTTCGTTTCAATCAAAACTATTGAGATAATTCAGACCGAGTCAATACGGTCTGGGATGTAAAAGACGAGAATAATTTTCTGTAAAGACAACTTTACAAAACGAAAATTGTTCCTTTGCAGCTGCGCTTGGGACCACTTACCACGAATCCAAATCCATTCTTCAGATTTATTTCCTTGATTCTACCAAAACCACGAAAAAACTTCTCCATATCTCTTTCCCTTGCGTGGGATGGAATACGGCCAACAAAAACCCTTCCTCCTCGATCGCGACTCATGTTTTTTTAAAACTCGAAAACCAACCTCGACAGAAAACGGGAATGAAGCAAGCGAACTCAAGGAGTGAGTCACCTTGAAGAAGATCGATGTGTAATCGGTCTACACGAAGTTGAAGCGAAGAGAGCTCGGTAATTACTCGGCAGCGCTCGTATCTCTTTCGTAACTTCTCGGAATGGACGGGGTTGCCTGGGAACGAGTGTGACAGACAGAAAAGAATGACTGAGTGTTTCACCACATTGTTATGAAATAAGTTTTTTCTTGAGCAGTTTTCTGGATCATCTCGGACGTTTTGTCCAGTGAATTCCACGGCTATTGGTAGTTCCAATGAGTGAGCTAACAGCTGACGAGGTTTGATTGTAATTTCTTTAAATTATAAACCACAATTATCTACTGCATAATGGAGACTAACCCTAACAATATATCAACATCGACCTAAGTCCAGGTTGAATTTGCTTTGGATTTTGTATGTTCACGGAATAACTGAGCTGCCGATGGTTGTTTATTCTTTAGGATAGGTTAATACACAGTAAATCGAAATACATGAAACTTAATTTACATCAGCAAAAGTAACGCCGTCGTAAATAATGAGATGTAGTTTGGTTGCCCTTGCGTCATGTTACTCTCTCACTGTTAAGTAAAAAACATAAAAATTCACTTCCCATCTTGCAGATCTTTTACACACACGTTTATCCGCAGTGCGCATATTTAACTTCTGTTGTAACTGAAGTATATGGGTGTTGTTTGGCTAATAAAACCTAAATTCTGCGTATTTCGCTCAAATCTTGTAAGAATTCCTTCTGTATTTCGACACATATATTTTAATTTTTTTGTTTGTAGCCAATATGTTTACCATTACAGGACCAGACCAGTGTGTTTAATGAACTTGCCTTGTGATAAAATATGTGGCCATCCCAGATATTTTGTATCCATTCTAGTTATTAACACATGTTGCAGCTGGTGTAGTGTCCAGTAAATGAAAAGTATAGAATGTTAAATGTATTGTATACATTTACTAGCAAATGTTTATAACTACAGCAGATGAATAGTTAAATCACTGGTGGCAATGTTTAAAACAGTATGCCATAAACAACAAGACATTCTGATATTTGACTGAAATCAAATTTAACTCTTTTTTATATGGTAGAGGACCTCAGAACATTATCTGAGGAGAGATGTACAAATAATGTTGAATATTAAGTAAATGGGATTGTGTATTCCATGTATTTTGATACAGTGATAAGTTATGAGAACACAGTAGGGTTTCTAACAAATTCTGAATAAGCTGGCACACAATTACAGAAGAATTGATTGGATAAACACCTTTGAAAATGTCCATTTTTTAATTGACTTTTCAATAAAGACTCTTTCTTTGAGTGATTTAAGGTTCACCTGCCGGTTGTTATTTAAAACCCCATTCCCTGCAAGGAGGTTGGCCCATGAGAACTCCTTCATTTGGTGGGAGTGTACAACATGCTTCATTAAATTGTTACCAAATTTTACAATTTTCCCATCTATTTTCACACTAAAACCTAAAGTCCAATCCATTTCAGGCAAGCCAGAGTTCTGCCGTAGGACAATTTTCTCCATATAGTCAACCTAGTCACACCAGCTGTAGTAGACACGTTTTTGTCCAAACCCCTTTAGAAAGCTCACATCTTTAGTACTTTTTCTCCCCCTACTTTAATTTGTCTCCCTTAACTATGTCTCATTTGGGAGAACCCTGCAAGGATTTTAGAAATGAATGTACAGGCCCATAGCCAGGATTTTGGTTTGGGGGGGGGGGGGGGTGCAAATTTCCTAAAATTGGACTCTTAAATGCCA
>JAOBYE010717158.1:0-10768 GCA_025403585.1 Parazoanthus swiftii
GGTGAAATCCTCCACCACGTCTAGAGTGCAGTCGCCGATGGAGATGCGGGGTGCCGAGCTGACATCTTGGCCGAGGACGTTTGTTTTCTTTAAACTTATCTTAAAACCAAACTCCCTGCAGGCGTCGGCGAAACGGTTGATGAGAACTTGAAGGCCAGCCTCGGTGTGTGCTGTCAGGGCGGCATCGTCAGCAAAGCATCTCGCGAATGAGAACTCTTTGCACCTTTGACTTTGCGCGGAGGCGCGCAGGGTTGAACAGGCTGCCGTCGCTTCTGGTGTGAATGTACACGCCCTCTTCAGATTGACTGAAGGCGAAGCGCAGTAGCAGGGAGAACAGGATGCCGAAAAGTGTCGGTGCGAGTACGCAGCCCTGTTTGACTCCGCTCTTGATGGGGAAGGGATCCGAGGAAGAGCCATCGTACTGAACAGTGCCTTGCATGTCCTCATGAAACGATGTGACGATCCTCAGGAGCTTGGGGGGACATCCGATTCTCTGCAGGAGTGTAAACAGGCCTGACCTACTGACCAGGTCGAAAGCCTTGGTCAGGTCTATGAAGGCAATGTACAAGAGGCGTCTCTGTTCGCGGCACTTCTCTTGCAGCTTCCTCAACGAGAAGATCATGTCTAATGTAGATCTCTCAGATCTGAACCCGCACTGTGCTTCAGGGTAGACTCGTTCAGCAATCAGCTATAGTCTCTTCAGCACGACAAGGGCGAAAGTCTTGTCAACAATGCTTAGGAGGGATATGCCACGATAATTGTTGCAATCACTGCGTTCGCCTTTGTTTTTGTAGAGCATGATGATGTTGGCATCGCGCATGTCCTGAGGCACGGTTCCTTCCTCCCAGCATTGTAGCAGGAGTTCGTGGAGGTGATCTAGGAGGCTCGACTGTTTACCTACTTTGATGACCTCGGGGGAGGGGGGGGGGGGGGTGCCATCGTTACCTGGAGTTTTGCCACTGGCTAGAGATTCATTGGCCTTGCTAAGCTCCTCGATGGTGGGTGGAGCGTCGAGCTCTTCCATGACTGGCAGGGGGCTCGTGTTTTCCACCGCCGTGTCTGTCACAACAGTCTCCCTCGAGTACAGCTCTTGGTAGTGTTCTGCCCACCTCTTCATCTGCTTTGCACGGTCGGTGATGATATCACCCGAGGCAGATTTTAGCGGGGCGATCTTGATAGCACTAGGACCGAAGGCCTTCTTCATACCCTGTATTATCGCCCTAAATGTCACTTCTGTCTCTGTACTTGTGGGATGTGTCTTTCGTCGTCCACCGTCGTTTTTTTTTTTGATATATGGTTATTTAGTCTTAGTGGTTGCTGAGGCTTCTCGTGATCTCAGTTCTTGGGACCACTCACAAACTTTTATGAAACTTGCTTCCTAACGTTGCTTTGCAAGTTGTGAGAAACTTTGCCTTGTGTAGCAGGTAGAGCCCTAGCAGCGTGTGATGGAACTACGTAATAACGGAGCTTAAACATTTTTTTTCATGAGCAACGTAAACGACGGAAACGCCGGCGTAAGAGCCCTAATGTCAGTCGTGCATGTCACCGTAAAAACGGAATTGACGCCAGCATAACAACGACGGCAGATCAGACGCAAGGCTCAATCACTTCTTCCTCGCTTGCGTTTTCGTTTCTCGTGAAAATAAAAACACAGCGCAGGCGAAAAGGGTTTTGACAGCTGTTCATGCGTCCCTGGAATGAGTACTTTGATTGGCTGGTCGAATACAACTGCCTTGGGTCTACGTTGGGTTTCGTTTTCACGAGGAACGGAAGCGACGGAATCAGAAACGGAGACGGAAGAAAAAAGAAATCTTCCGTTCCTTGCTTCTCCTCTTCCGTCGAGCTTACACTTACATCAGCCTGTTTTTGCGGTGACGTGAGAACTCTTCCTCTGCCGCTTGCGATGCCGTCGTTTAGATCGTTCGTGGAAACCAGGCTTAAATAACTTTTGGGGATATAAGGCACATCGGCATCTCGAGCGAAAATTTTAAACTTAGATTTTCGATATGTATGATGAGGGCTTCTAATGTTTTTTCGAACCAAGTTAAACAAAAGTCATTGTAGAGCTCCGATTCAAAAAATAAATGTCATCCTCACTTCTTTTCCGCTTTTACCGAAAAAGATGATTTATAACAGCAAAGGTTTGAGAAAAGAAGGCCGTTTTATACATATTAAATATTCATCCAGTCTTAATCAACAATCATTCATTGTCAATGGTCATCTTTTGAGTCGACTATCAATTAAAGTACAGATATGAAAACATCTTTAACGACTCTATTGGAGGTAGTTTAACAAACAACCAGCTTGGTCAATTACGCAATCTGCATGCAAAAATTTTAGATACTTTCCAACCCATGTTGTTTTCATCTGAAGTTTAAGCTTGCTTTACATAAACTGTTACATACTGGCTTCACTTCAGCAGAAATAAGCAGAGTTAAAGACCTAGTCTGGAATATTTTTTCGGCTTATTTTCTTTCACCGACCGATAGACAGAAGAAAGGATTTCAGTTTAGCCACGTAGTGACGCGGTTACGAAGACAATGAAGCAGGTACATTATTTGATGACAACATTTTGAAAATCAATATTTTAAGTCCAACATATTGTTTATATATATTAGTTTTAATCTAAATTTCAATAAATGACAGTTGTCGGAGTGTACATAATATTTTTTAATACGAGCTTGCTGGTTGTATGAGTGGCGATGAACTTGATTGAGAAGGGACACACGCACACACGCACACACGCACACAAACACACCATTACACTAGTTTTTTTCTGTTATAAGTGATATGCGACAATAACTCAAAATTTCAATTTGTCTGAAATATTTTCATAATTTTTTTTTTTTGTCTGTTAAGCAGCTTATAGCATTTTCAATTTGAAGTCTGCGCTCGCAGTCTAATTCGTACTTTTTATGTTTAATTTTTGCCTTTAGTAAGAATAAATACAGAATACGAACGAAACTGATAGATTTTGAATCAAACAGCGTGGACAAATGAAAAACATGTAAATTTGATAATGTCTTGGATTTCAACAAATTTATTTTTCTGGAGAAGAATAGGGCAATAACTCGAAATCAGTCGGGAAAATATGCAAATGATCCTATAATGGCAAGAATGGTCGGGCGTTTATCAGCTTTCACAGTAAATACGCAGTGTATATATTCATTCATTCATTGGTGTATATCTTAAATGTTTCTTCTTGTTTTTTTGGCCTTAATGTAATTGCTTTCTTCGAGCCTGTCTTAAATACTTTTATTTTGAGAGAGTTAAAGTCCAAGATAGGGATCATAAACCCAATATAGAAAAATTTTAGTGTGGAAGATGCAACGTAAAAAAATTAAAATAAGAATTACAAGTGTTGGCAACTCAATCCCCGACCTTCTCCAGGCTTCACAGATGCGGACTGAGCCCTGATAACAAAAAATTGTTTCATATTTAGCCGAATTTAAGGGAATTTGCATTTTTTGGTATTCACAAATTTCAGACTGAAATTTTTCATTTGGCCAAAGGCTTTGCATTCAGCACACTCGTACTCAGGCCCACTCCCTATAATCAACCGCGCAATAACGAAAACTGGTGCCGAAACGAAACAGCGGGAACCGATTGATCGTTGGCCGGAGATCGCCGAAATAATTTACGGTTTTTCCTCTTTGAATAACCTCTCAGTGACAATTATATTGATATTTTCAAACAAACCAATGTAACACGCGATGATGGATGGTCAGAGGCCGCCATGGATTCCGTAGAGCGCCAAAATCTGTCGTTTTCAGGGCGTAAGACAAAGTGATTCACAATGGCAGAGCAAGTTTCTTCAAAGGTAAATTGACAATGCTTCACGATCGATTTCTTTGTTTATGTTTCGTGAAAAGAAGAGAATAATCCTTCATTTATTTAACTGTTATAAAAGGTATGAATTATCTTGAATTTGTTCTTATTCGGCATATTTTTATTTCATTATAGTCGAGAAAAACTTCTTCAGTATTCAGGCGAATATGAAATAAGTCAGCAGCTTTCAAGCAAATCGGAGGTTTTAGCGCTCAATCTCATTGATAATAAAAGCAGGTTTTTGTCTAATTGTTCGTGGACTCGATTCATAAAATATTCATTCGTTAGATAAAATGTAGAGATGTTGGGATTTCATTAGATGTTTTCAAGAATTGAATTGATCAGAGTTTTCAAATTATTCGGTCAACCGACAGTATTTATTGACAGAACGAATTGTGGATCAGTGCCCGTAACACAATGCCAATTCGAACGCTGCCTTGGGGGGACAAAGCATTTTAATTTCAAACATACTCAGCGAATAAATATGTTTATTTTACGGTCCAGAGAATCGAATTATAGAGTTTAAGGATTTTGCAGTTGTGTTAATGAAAGCACAGCTTGAATTATAAAATCCTAATACGAAATTCATCACTCGCCAAGAATGTTTTCAAATAATTATTGTGGTGAACGTCCATGTCATTGCCTTGTTTTAATGAAAATCATAACCCGTCATATTAATTCATATTAGTTAAACTGTTTCCGGTATATATGTATTAAAATGATTATATAGGTCAGGATGTTTTTGTGTTAGCTATAAATTTTCGAGATACATTTAGAAATTATCAGTTTGTGCAACAGAACCGTATTGACTTCACACAGGGCTTGAAATTTATCAACTGTGTGTTTGCTGTGTTGCCCAACAAAAATTGCACTATAAGGTGTTTGTGTCAAAACTTTTCAGGGCCAAAATTGCTGTGCCCTCAAATAATTGTAGTGAAAGACCTGTTCACATGCTGTGATTGGGTACTGGAACTTGAAATATCAGCTGTTTGCACATACCAAACAGGTGATTAGATGTAACGCTTTTAATGCATTCTGATTGGCTTCTCAAGCTTAGAATAATCTGTGTTAACACATATGTCTAGCCAATGAAAGAGATTTTCATGACTCCCTCCCTTTCACCACCATTGTACCCAGCAAGGATAGAGTCTGCACTGGCAACCAATTTATTTTACATTTCAAGATGCCGTCAAACTAAAGCACACTTTACGTCAGAGTGTCTGTTAGCCAAACTAGATCACTTGGTGTTTTCAAAGCTGTGTGAACAGAATTTTTGATTTTTGACTGCCAAGCAATAGAGATTAAGGCAATACAATCAAAGTTTTATATATATATGCATGTTCATCAGCCCTTACATATATATATATTAGGTATTTTACTTGAATTAAAAAGCAGCTCAAATAAATACCTATAGCTCAACCGTTCATCATTTACACGTAACCTCCCTTGAATGAGCACTCACTCCTAATAATTCTAGTAAATATTTTGGTTGTACCGTATTTTCTCGATTAAACGCCCCTGGCGTTTATTTAAAAATTGACCTTGTGATGCCGGCGTTTAATCGGGGTCCGGCATTTATTAATGCTGTAAAATTTTCATCATTTTGTAGGTTGATTTATTATTTCACATTCTTTGAGACCCGAGCGCAATTTGTCAAGGCAAGACGATTTCTCCCTTGGACCCGACTTGACATAATGTCCCTGTATCTCATACATATGGTATTACATACGGCTTTACATACGGCATGTGTATATTATAATCAATTTTTATGCAAACAGAACAAAACGTTTCAAGTTTAAAAATGGCAATGTCGCCAACATCCTTTATGTTTGTATCAACAAACGTTCGCAATAATTTTTGTGTTCTAATCGGCTAATTCTTCGTGGAAAACAATCTCATGATGTTCTTCTTCGAAAATGTCTGGCTCTAGATCCGCGAGTGGGTCGTTTTCATCTACAGGAGCACCTTGTCCCAGCACAGCATAAAATGCCCCCAGTCAGTAAACTCCTCCCTCCAATTGCTTAGTAGGCCTTCTTTCTGAAAACAGTGGATTTTCTCATCTTCTGATCCGTTAATGGGTAGTGAGATTGCACACACTTCAAAACTCTTCTTGATAATGTCACTTGGGAGGCTTTCCCAGACCGCTAATATTCTCTCAACACAGCTGCGCCTTGAAGGTGCCTTAAAGAGACCCACTAGAGTAATTTCGTGCTCGGTTTCTGCCATCCAGTCATCGTAAGTGAATAAATGCCGGGACCTTGAACAAACGCCCCCGGTGTTTATTTAAAAATTAGCAGTTTTGACCTGGCATTTAAATGAGGCCGGCGTTTAATCTGGGTCTGGCGTTTAATCGAGAAAATACGGTATACACGTTTCTGTTCTTTTTTTACAACTAACATACAGGTAAAAATTATATGATATAGAGTACTTCTAGTCATTTATGTGTATGTGCATGATGGTACACATTAGAGTCTTAAGCATTGTTAGTCATATTGCATAAATGTACATGCTGTGGAGAATAAATAAATACGATGTCAAAATGTACTGCAATCCTACTGCAGCAAAATTCTAATCACTTGACTGTGTTTTTCAGAGTATTTTCATTGGTGCAGCGCTGGCAATATGTGGAAACTTATTGATCAGCATTTCGATGAATATACAGGTAACCTTTAAGTTTGTTAATTAACATTGAGTTGCTATATTTAGCAATTACAGAAATTCTACATATGATAGCGGACAAGATGCAGAGCACTGAGTCGGCTATCATAAACTCATATCCAACAAGCATGAGTGGAATAATTGTTTTGTTAAACACCAAACACAGGATACTGTACATGTAAAAGTATCTCAAACTTTATTTTCTACTGTCTCTTGTTTTCGGCCATTTTGAGGGAAAATTTTCTGTGATAAAATTGTCAGCTTCCATATTTGGACAAATGCCTACAGGTGGGCCTTTTTGGGGGATCTAGATCGCTTAAGAACCAACCAGAATGTGTAAAGTACATGTACTATCTTTGCCAACGATCTAATTATATTGAATGGGTAAATTACTACTATTAAAAAATAATATTTGGACAAAGAAGCTGATTTAAAAAGTAGACAATATTAATTAAAAATTGACTCAGCCTTAACTATCTTCATCTATTTTCCAATTCCTGGCATGTTCATGTACAGTGTGGTACAGTATCAGTTTATTACTCGGGCCAGAAGGCACCGAGTTGAGGTTTCGACTCCGTTTTTATTTTTTTAATTTTTAAAATTTTTTTATTTATTTTTACTTTTTATTTATTTTTTATTTTTTTTTTTGTGTCGCGATTGATCTGCGCATGCGTTGACTTGCATGGTGGCACAGTGGTTAGTGGCGACCTGATCGGACTTGGATCTCAACACGGCACGGGTTTGAATCCCGGCATGTGCGTCTTATTTTTTTTTGCCTCGCTGATTTTTTTTTCTCTTTTCTCTTTGTTTTTTTTTCAAACGGAGCAACTCTTTGTAGTAGAAATTACAAGCGTTATAGCATTAAATCATGATATAATTTATAAACAATCTAATAAATAATTGCTAGCCTTTTCAGTCATGCACGAGCATTATTATTGGATTCCCATTTTACTCTAAGCAAGGCTCGTTCATATTTCCTTTTCAACGGCGGTAAACAAGATAGATCGAAGTATTTATTGCAAATTTACCAAGTATACGACAGGCTGGCTCGAGTCAGGCTACGGCGTAGCCTCTTGTTACTATGATCAAATAATGTTATTACAAAAAATGATAATGGACATCCAAATCAAAATACTGTTATTAATACCAGTAAACTTGTATAACTCTAAATATTAAAGAATTTTGTTATTTAATTTTTAAGATCAGTTTGTGTGTTTCTGTTCAGAAATATTCCCATATGCGCCAAGAGGAACAGAAGGAGAAGAATTATTTAAAGAGTAAAATTTGGTGGTAAGGCTTTAGAACTTTGACATTGGGTTGTATTGTATCATGTCACATAGTGATCAACATTGGCATGTTTAAGTTTTTAAGCTGGTCAGCCCTAATGCAGTTTACCAGTTTCATGCTACAGTGTACATGGTTGTATGGTGCCATCATGTAATTAGAAATACATGGTTTGGTACATGTACCTGTCAATCATACTTTGCTGATGAGATGATATGACTTGTGATGATGAAAACAGCTAACTATGCAGTATGCACATGTTATGATAACAAGCTAGAGGAAAGACTGTGCTATTACATAGACTGTGTATACAGTATCAGGGCTCAAAATAGCTGCCGACTGACAGTGATAGCCGGCAGATTTTGAACATTGCCGGCGATTTTCGTTTTCACAACACAGTTCAAGATGAAAGGGTTATCAGCGACTTTTTCGCCGATTTGGTTGTTATAACTAAAAACAAAATAATTTCACTTCCGAGTGGAGCTTTGCTTTCATTTAATAACATTTGCAAGTGAAGATAATGCAGATTCGCTAGTATAGCTTGATCTTGTAGGTTATGTTTCTACCGTTTTGCAAACTGAATATTTTACCCACGAAAACAGCCGCCAAAAATTTCTGACCAAACAAAAGAGCCTACAAAATAAAACAGAATTTCATAACCGTACGTTATTTTGAACCCTTAGTATTCTCTAGTGATAAATAATCAGTTCATGATATAATGATGATGAATACCAAATTATGTTATCTTCAACTTGTCATTAGGCCACACAAATTTCATTTATTGTTTTCATGGACTTTTCAATTCTACTATTGAACACAAAAGGCAAGGTGCCACTTTTATTTTCAAAAACATTTGGGAAATTCTGATCTGATGCAACATCAATACTGTAACATTACATGTATACTAAATAAGAGCTTATTTGCATAATTTAAAACACTTTCATTTCAAAATAAATTAATCTCAAAAAAATCATAAATAATACTTGATTTCATCAATTTTCTTTTATTGTGAGTTTTTATTTTTGCATTTCAGCAAATATTGGACCACCAGGGTTTGTAAAACAAGAAATATAATTGGTTTTGCCTTACATGTAGCAAAATTTCTATAACACTAAATATCCCTTTAGTGTGTTTTTAAAGTTATTAATTTTATTTTTATTTGAACAAAATTTTTAGATTGTTTGATTACTAAATGTCCGTATGTTGTAGGCTTGGGCTCATCCTTATGATTCTTGGTGAAGTAGGCAACTTCTCAGCATATGGCTTTGCACCGGCATCATTGGTTGCCCCCCTGGGGACAACTACTGTCATGGGTAAGTACCTTGTATGACCCCCTGGGGACAACTACTGTCATGGGTGAGTACCTTGTATGACCCCCCTGGGGACAACTACTGTCATGGGTGAGTACCTTGTATGACCCCCCTGGGACATCTACTGTCATAGGTAAGTAACTTGTATGACCTTCCTGAGAATAACTTCTGTCATGGACGTAAATACCTTGTATGACCCCCCTGGTGGCCACTGCTGTCATGGGAAGTACCTTGTATGACCCTCCTGGTGGCAACTGCTGTCATGGGTATACATTCAGGTGCAGTTATATACTGAAAGCAATTATAATAGTTTTAATAATAATAATAATAATGATCTTAGTAATAAGAACAGTAATAGTTTTAATACTTATAATAATTTAATTATATGCCGAGTGTGTCCCCTGAGAGATACTTTTAAATTGTCATGTGAATGAATCAAACTATAGTCCTGTCTCTCTTGCTAATTTTGATTTGTTAAAGTAATGTTATATGTACATGTACACTTGTAAACTTGACTGTACCTTACTACAACTGACCTAAAACCGATTCTTTTCAGCAAATGCAATAATTGCAGTCGTCTTCTTGAAAGAAAGACTGAGATATCAGGATATATTTGGTGAGTTGAGTTTGACATTTGTAAGAGACAGGGAAATCATCTACTTGGCAGTTTTCTTACAAAACACTATATTATACACCATATTAGCTGTTTGATATTTGCGTTACTACCTCCTGAATGTCACACTTGAGGGTGTAGAGGAGTTGGAGGATCACTTTACCAGTGTTTAAGATCTCGTGTTTGGTCCAGCATCTCATATTGTTAAAGGAAATATTTGATAGGGACAACCTGATTTACAGATCTGCTAGAAAGAGCACAATTGGCTGCTAAACAATTTTGACCTTGCACTGTCAGCGTATTTGTCAAGAAAAAAAAAGTCCTGGAGGAGATTGGATTTGAGCAAAGCGAAAGAATTATGGCTTCTCAAAAAATGCAGATAACATTATAGTTACAAAATAATGTTGCTGTTACATTCATTACATATGTATTGTCTTGTGGATGTACAGTGTTACAAGTCTTTCCTTTTATTCTGCTTGGAACAGGTGTAACTTTGTCTGTGGTTGGAGCATTTCTACTTGTAACATTCTCAACAAAGGTAAAATTATATTATTTTAAGAAGTTTTGCGTATTTGCAACTCGTGTTTTTCCATGTGACAAAACCTGATGTCAACACAGGGGAGGATGGAAGGATTTGGGAGAAAGCTAGGGAACACATGATATGTTCTCATGTCATACACTGATACAGTCAAGTAATTTAAAAACTTACATGTACTACTTTATACAGTAATAAATGTGGAATCATAGCTGGCTTTTTTTTCTCATATGAAAGTACTGTAGTCCTGAGTGATGTAGTGTGTTTTTGTACTGGGCCCTGAAGTCATAGTGAACAGCCGATTTTAAATTTATTTTCTTTCACAATTTCACATGTATACACGTGTAGATTATTGAGAAAATATTTTTTGACATTCGTTTTACTATACACATGTCAATGGCATTTTGAAATATCATGATGTAAGAAAAAGTTAAAAGGCTAAAGTATGTACGAATAAAACCGAACGTTTTCGACTAAAAGTTATCATCAGGGTTTTTTTTTAACCCTGATGATGACTTTTAGTCGAAAACGTTCGGTTTT
>JAOBYE010717169.1:0-10766 GCA_025403585.1 Parazoanthus swiftii
TGTATGTATGTATGTATGTATGTATGTATGTATGTATGTATGTATGTATGTATGTATGTATATATGTATGTATGTATGTATATCTCTTTGTTGGTGCTCATTCAGCGACCAAACCTTACTGATTACCCCCTCACTTACGTGTTCATTTGCCGCTTCACTACCTTCGTAATTACCAACAACCATTTTTCATCTGGCCTTGTAGCTCAGTTGGTAGAGCAACGGTGATCACGCTGGGATCAGCGATTTTTTCTCTTTCCCCGTGTGGGTCCATTTCCTTTCCATGGCTTTCGCTCAGAAGGTATTACCTAGGATAATTATAGAGCACTTTATCTTATCTTTATCTTATTTGTGATGTATATATGCGTGCAATTGTAGTCAGCAGTTGATCATTTCCCTCATAATAAAAACAATAGTTCAATAAATAAAAGTCATTCCTAATCCGCTTCATCGGGGATTGAATCAACGCTATTTTCGGTTCACGATGTTTTCAACGTTAATCCGATCATTCCAACGCAAATACCAAACACTCACATTCATACTTCTTGGTTCGCTTAAATCCAGTTTTCCAGTTTCAAAATCTTGATAGACATATTCCCAAACAAAACATCATGAATACTCTCAATGACTCGAAAAAACAATGAGTGTTGTATTCCAAGTTCCGCTTCATTCACCCGGCCGACCATTGATGCACAGTAAGGTCTAAGAGATCTCTACATGCTCCGAGATCAAACAAGGGCCGAAGAGCGGTAGCCAGAGGTGTGCATGCTTTCAGTTCGATCTCGTGAGCAACAGGTAGCAAAAGAGCTCTACGGGGAGCAACTGAAAACATCTATTTCTACAAAAGATAGCGGTTTAAATCTGGATAAAATGCGACGGATAAAAGTTACATGTTTGTGCTTTTATTCCCAATCATAGCTAGTCTGACACAGATTTTTCACACAAGAAAAAAAATCTCCATTTTGATGTCGTTGCACAAAAGGTTAATTTTCATACTTTCTCATGCCGTTTTCCTTTGTAGAAGATAAGAATTACAATGCGAGACGATTCTCAATAGGAACATAACTCAAATTCACTCACCGCAAACTTTATGAAGGCTCTGCAATCTTATTGGTGCGTACAAGGATCTTTTCTTCATCAGATTGGGCTTCAAACACAAGGTGAAATGTACCGTGACACATTGCTTTGTGTTTTCACTACGTGGAATGAAAATCCTTAAAAAATTTCAATTTAAATTGATAAGGAGTGAACAGTTATTAAGTTTGGACGAGGAGGTTTTCTCCAATTCGAAAACAGGGAAGACACACAAAAGGTTCTTTCACTTAGGAATCTAATTCCTCAACACAGGCCTAGGTGAGAGAAGTCTCAAACTTCAAAAACTTTACAATTCAAAATTTCTCACTACTAAAATTAATCTGTTGTTTTGCAGAGACTATAGCCTCATTCTATAAAACTTGGAGACAGTATTGCTCGCGAAATACTCGCTCAAGGATGCCACAATTCGGTAGGAAAGAAAAGGATGGCCCAGACGATAAAAAGCGAATGTTGCCAAAGATTCCAAAAGTACCGAAGATAAATACCGACAAACTGAAAGGCTCTTTGAAATGGATAACATGGATCCAGCGTAAGATTCAGACCAAAGGCATTGTATTTCCTCTCTTCATGGTATTCTTGAACGCCCTTTATTTAACTGTGGGTGGCGTTATTTTTATGGCGCTTGAGCGAACACCGAGGCCATTCGTAAATACCTCGCAGGAGCTGGTTGATCTGTTTGACGCGCTAAAGGTGAGCTTAAAATCTTTTTTTGCAGTTTATTAACCGAAGGTTTCCACTAAAAATTGATTATATCCTGATGTGATGTCTTTGAGTGGCTGTGCGTATTCCGTAACACCGAAAGTCAGCGACTCGTAGAAAGAGTTTATTTAATGATTTGAAACTAGAGGATGCTTTGATAAAGGATTTGGTTTGAACTAAACAGGCCCATCTTTTCATTATTAAGAACTGTATACAACATCATTTATCATTAATGCCCTCTTGATCGCGAAATCGATTCTAATTTCTAAACAGATGCCCTATACCCGTGCATTCCGATTAATTTGATATCCTGGGGTTCAATACTGGAGGTAGTTGAACCACGAGCAACAATAAAAGATTTACAATGTAACATTGTATTAGTGACTCGACATCTCATTGAACAGTCTCTACTGCCACTATTTGAAGCAGAAAATCTTTTATTATCAATAAGATAAAAGTATTCTTCGTTCAGAATGTTTTAACGGGCGTCTTTGTGAAATAATTAGGATGTTATTCATTTTTAATGAATTAACGGAAACTACGACCCGATGATAATACGTGAAATAGTTGATCGTTGAGAAATATTTACAAAATGATTTTGCAAGAAAAATTTACCGCTCAATCAATGAGCGGAGTTGCTGAACAGAAAACTGTCGTGTTGTTGCTTCAAAAGTTATCTTCGTTGCAAAATTTGGGGCTGAAAGAAAAGATTAATTATTCTGTTTATGCCCCTTGCCGTTAACGGCTTTATGCGAATGGTGGTACAGATTTTGTTGTTTGTTTTCATAATCAAAAAATATCTTAATCTTGTAAACCGGTCTGAAGATTGTTTACCCAAAGTAGTACTTAAAAATTCCGAGCTCTTTAACACGAATTAATATTTCAATTCATAATCAGGAGGAATAAGAGCAATATAGACAGTGATAAACTTTAATAGTCCATTTAATATTCCTCCCTTTCTTTCTTATCGAGCTTCGCTGCAGGGTAATTTATAGCTATTTATATTGATAGAAGAAAAGAAATCCAGCTGGAACTTGCACTTTATCGATCTTTGTCCGATTTTTAAGTAAAAAGCAATTTATTGTACAACTGCCCTTCAAAGATTTACTAAGCGAAAAATTTCTCTTCCTTACGTCAAAATGACTTTGGTAAATATAGTGTTTTCAGTGAACTGATCCTTGCTTGATCGGACTGAGTTAACTGTCTTTCTGGTGTCGCTTTATAGCTTTAGTAACAATGGAATGTTTCAAATGTGCACGAATTCAAAGAACCACAATATTGGAAATCCCGCTTGCACCCTTTTCACGACAAAACTTTATAACCAACTCAATGTTATTTCACAGATAAAGCATCTTTCTTATTCGTTCAGTATTAAAGCTCTTTTGAATATTCAAAGCTTTATGTTAACTGTGTCTTTTTAAATGGGATACACGTTAAATAAAAAATAAATACTTTCTAGCGACAGCTCCCCGTACGGGGCTTTTCAGTGCCACATTACAGACAATAAATCATAAGGGTTAAAAGCTCCTACTGGCAGGAAGGCTGACCAGAAGGCTATAAACACAAGCGTGGCCAGCGGGTAGAGGACTCGAACTCGGGATCTCCTGATCACATCATTTGTACCCGCCCTGAAGCTAGACTAATTATAACCATATTAGGATCTGCTTTATACATGGAGGTGGGGAAACTCAAGTAGGCGAGGTAACCCGCCCCCATGTCGATCGAAAACTAGCGCCTTTAAACACAATCGTAGATTAAACACCCCGGGGTCACTTCGCAACCCGGGATAACCTTTCTCGATGCTATCGCGTTATAAGTGTTTCAAAATCTGTCGGGTAACGCTTGCCAAATTACTCACCAGGCGGATAAGCGCGAGAAACCGTTTTGTTTGGAATTTGGCTAGTCCAGTTCCGGCCAGTCACCCGGACTGCGCAGTGAAGACCGAAGAAGAAACGGGGCCAGAACTGGACTAGAATTTGGCAGGGCATTGTTACTGTAAACTCTGTTACCTCACCCAGCTAGGCAGTTTATCCGACCTTGAGCGTATCAATTCTTACAAAATCTCACCTAATTAGACTAAAGGGGTAGCTCGTCTCGGTGGGGTACACCATCTCTCATGTAAACGTGATCAAGGTAAAAGGAATATTGTACGAACAGGCAGATTACCCCACTTCGCCGGGTTACCCCTACAACCCGGGGTCCCCCCCCCCACCTATATGTAAACAGACCCCTAATAGACCAATTTCGATATATTAATTTCAACCAAAAGACATCAGCACGATGCTCTGGGGAAGAAAATATAGATTTTGTTTGAGCCAGAGCCTCGTGTGGATGTCTTTTGTTTCAGGCTGAATCTTAATATATCGAAATTGGTCTATTCCCTTGCCATCTGGCATTGTTGGGGGTTCACATTACCGAAATTTGGGTTGACTAAGATAACGACTTAAGAAATCGTATTATTGAAGAGAATCGAAAACGTGATTCAGCATGGTGTGTGTTGCGATCGGTTCTTTATAAACTCGTGAGTCCTTCTCAGGTACAACACCCCCTTGCAAAAATCCTATTTAATACTGATATTGTATCCTTATCTGTCTTTTTAGAAGTCTGATATTGGCAACTTAACGCTGCCAGTTGGTGTAAGCGGTAATGATATAGTCGCCAATCTCTCCTCGGCGGATCTGAGCAAGTTTGAAGGATTATTGGGTCAAGTAAGCGATGTGCGAGCTTCCGCCGCTAAATCGGAGTGGAGCATTTTGAACTCAATATTCTTTTGTATGACTGTCGTGACGACAATAGGTCAGTATTGTCTTGCTTCGCGGTAAATGTTGTGACAATCGGTCAATATATTCTTTTGTAAGAATATTTGTGACGACAATAGGTCAGTACTGCTTCGTTTGGTGGCAAATATTGTGACAATGGGTCATTGCCTTTTTGTGACGACAATAGGCCAGTTTTACCTTATTTGGCTATGTGTGTAACCTTATTTGGTTATAACGTCAATAGGGTAGTGTTACCATATTTGGCTATGACTAATGTGACGACAATGGATCAGTGTTACCTTATTTGGCTATATATGACTGTTGTGACGACGATGGTTCTCCCCCTAACCCCCCACCCCACCCCTAGCGTCCGTCGTTGTTCATGTTCTTTCCTCCTCTACATAACATTTGCTTTTCTCTTAAGCTTTTACAAATTCGTCACGGTGGTCTTAACTGAGGGGCACCATAGAAGTTACCGTTTCATTTGACTCTTCATGTTAATATCTCCAACAGGATATGGAAACTTATCTCCAGTCACAGTTTTGGGGCGCGTTGTCTGTGTGGCCTATGCTTTGATTGGAATACCGCTGACTCTGGCACTGCTGGCGATAATCGGCAAAATTCTAGGGGATTACATAAACCAAGGTGTGGGAGTATTCCTTAAAGGTTTTCGGAAGTGTTGTCCGGATTACGAATACGAAGGACGGTGAGTTTGGTTAAACTGTGTTAACGTATTGTCAAGTAAATGTGTATATGTTTATATGTTAGGAGTATTTTACAAATTTGATCCGTAACAGATACATACATAATGATATTTAAAAACGCATGAGGGGAACTGACGTTATAGATGGTGACAAAACGGTACATGATAGCTGTATTAAAACAGCAACTGACTACAAAACATGGGTAAAACTCATATATAAACACAAAAGAACAGTGGCCAGTTCTAAGCGGTTTAGTGAATTTCCCAAAGTTAACTATCAGCGATAACAGCGATAACAGCGATATTTATTTATTTATTTATTTATTTATTTATTATTTTGTCGTATGATATGTATAATATGTTATCAATACGAACTCGTAAATGGACCCTTCCTCGTAGCTCGATCTACGCTGCACAAGAGAATGAGTAAAACATTATGTTATTATCTGCAGCAACACTTCAGAAAGTGAGGACAATGAAGTGGATGCTCCCCTGTGGGTAGCCTTGCTCTTCTTGGCGGTGTTCATGAGTATAATGGGGGTCCTCTACTGCCTTATCGAGGGCTGGGACTTTGGAACGGCCTTTTATTTTACATTTGTCACATTCCTTACCATTGGATTTGGAGACGTTGTACCCGAGAAAGAGTCGGTAAGAGTTTAACAAGGATTTGAACATATTTTATTTTTGTAATACCTCGCTGCTGTTTCTAACAAAAAATGTACGTGTCTGGGTGTATAGGGTTGGCAAAGTAAATTGTAAAGGAAAGTAGAAGTTAAATGTTGTAAAGTGAATTGAAGTGAAGTAAAGTAAAGTAAAACAAAATAAAGTGGATTGGAGTGGAAGAGAGTGGAATGGAGTGAAGCCCATGGTGGACCACAGTTAATTGGAGTAAATTTGAGTTGAGTTGAGTTGAATGGAATGAAGTGGAGTGAAAGGGGAAAGGAGTTGAATGGAATGATGTTGGGTGAAGCGAAGTGGAGTGGAGTTGTGTATTGTGGAGTGTTGTGCAGTGCAGTTGAGTGGCTTTGAGTGAAACGGAGTGGAATGGAGTGGAGTGAAGTGAAGTGGAATGGAGTGGAGTGGCTTTGAGTGGAATCAAGAGGAGCGGAGTTGAACAGAGTGGAGTGAGGTGGAGTGGCGTGGAGCGGAGTGGAGTTGAAGTGAGCGGGGTGAAGTGCTGTGGAGTGGAGCGGAGTAGAATGAGTGGAGTTGATTGGAGTGGAGTGGAGTGACGTGGAGGACGCGGAGCGCAGTGGAGTTAATCCCTGGTATTTGAAGTTGGTTCAAACACTCAACCTTGTGTTTGACGGGAATCAGTGCTTATCCACCAGACCAAATCTGGCTCCCTGATTGGTCTAAAACCACATGAATAGTTAATGAATTTGAGAATGTACCGTAAAGATTGGTAAAAAACGGAAAATATGATGAAGTACGACAAAATGCAGCAAAGTACGATAAAATGAAGCGTAATACGTTCAAGTAAAGTAAAAACTCGTAGAAACGAAATTTTTCTTAAAAGTTAGTGCTGCTTCTGTACCATGAACAGTGGAAATAACGTCCTATTCTGTTTAATTTTAGCTGGTGTTTGTGAACATTTTCCTCACTCTATTGGGCTTGTCGTTCGTGTCGATAACTCTCAGCCTCATCGCTTCAAATATTGCCAGCCAAATGAAAAAAGCCGCTTTTCTGGCGAAAAAGGAAGACCAAGAGCTGTCCGACATATCTAACGCGGGGATTGAGGACGAGGAACTAGGGAACGTTCAGAAACGAGGCTCTTCGTCAGCAGACAAAACACCAATCACAGGTGACGATTCAAATGGCGGGAAAAAATATGGCAGTACAGGTGACAGCCCTTGAAATCATGGTAGCTGTGCGAGTTGCTGGTATTCAAGAAGACAGCTTTGTTTATTAAATCAGAAACAAACTGGTTTGAATGCTAAGCCGCTCAACAATTGAATGCAAATTTTAGACAATAAAAGGAGCTATTTAGAAAAGAGCATTAGATATCAACATTGCTCCAGCTAGTATAGAAAACATGTTTTCATTTACTGCAAAATTAAAAAACCGAAAGTTTTTCTTATATTTTTTGATAAAGAATTGTAATGTATATATCACATTTAAACACTTGTTCTACTGAAATTGTCATGGTAGATATAACATCATCGGGAAAAATGTTGCTGTTGTTTATAAGTATTAGATAGGAATTTTCAGTATTAAACATGCAAGTCTCTGGTTCTTGATATTTAACATTTTTGAATGGTTCCCGCCTTTGACTGATATAAGCTCTTAACCATCAATCTAATACACACATCAAGAGTTTCAGACTTCCGGTCCAAATTCAAAAGGAAAGTGGGCACTCATTAAGTCAGACCATTGTTAAACACATCAAACACAATAGCCTGACTTAATGAATGCCCACTTTCCTTTGAATTTGGACCGGAAATCTGGAACTCTTGATGCGTGTATGGAAACTGCTGTTCCCAAAACAAGTTTTCTAAAACCGGAAGTAAACTTTCCAATCATTCTGTTTTACACTAACTCAGCTTGGTTTGTATCAAATTCTGTTCAGTTTACCTTAAAAAGAAAGATGAAGCCTTGGTCTTTATAAATAATAAAACAACTGTATTACACCCTATCCTACCAGCACTTACTGTATATGAGATGATTTTCAGCGCCGCCAATTTGCTTTTTGTAAACGGTTGATGCTATGTATAACGGTCGATGACATTTTTAAGATATATAGGGAAAAAATTGTAAATGGTAATGATTGTAGTTGTTGGCGTGGTGGTAGTGTAAGAGACTGGGATGCTAGTAGTCACGGGATCAAAACACGGTACTTCTTTTGCTTTTTTTGCTTAACTTTTAGTTTCTTTAATTTCATCTGGTATATTCTGTTAGAGATAATTTTGGTTTAGATTAGGGTTAGAGTTAGAGTTAGGGTCAGGATTAGTATTAGTTGTACTTCCGCGAACACGACTTTGTCTTCTTGATGAAGACGACAATAGACTGTTGTTGTAAATAGCATGGACCGTTTACGATATGGAAAATTACATCGGCGCCTCTTTGGTTGTGTATCACCTCATATCCAATGCAAATAATTCAGTTTCGTACTCGTAGTTGCCGCTGATTACAATGACTGCAGACTCGTTTACTCATCGTAGCCTCGACTTGGTGTTAAATATTCATAAATACGAATGTAGTTATGAGCTATTTTCGACTCTATGTTTTGTTGGAGGCTATAATTTCCAATCGTTCTCGCTTGTTTTTTGTATATTCATCACCAAGTCGAGGCTAATGCTGAGTAAACGAGTCTGCAGTCATTGTAATCGGCGGCAACTACGAAGATTCACGGAGGAGGAGAGGCCGAACCCCTAATTTTTCCCCCTTTTCACGCCGGAGTCAGGATGTCCGAGTGATAAGCGCTTGTTCCTCCCACCTCTCTGGACCTGGGATCGAATCCTTCGCATATGGGCTGAGATTTGTCGATCTCCTTCTGACTCCGAGGGGTTTGTCTCCGGGTTTTCTGGTTTTTCTTCCTCCACAATATCGATGTTCACACTAATATCTGAGCCATTGGCTTGGGAGAATGGGCAAGCACTCCCAGCGCAACAATGTTAAAAAAAAATAGAAAAAGAGCTTGTTAACAGGCTAGGCATGAAGGGCTTTCAGTGACAGCAACTTAGGAACACATAGAATAAAAAAATTTGACTTGCAAAGGGGTAATTAATATTAAGAGTTTTCTAATAATTATTATTTTTGATATGTTAAGTTACTTTTACTGATTAAGTCAAAACCCGGTCACAATGTATCTTGCAATGAGCAAACAAATAAACGTGATGCAAAAAATATCATGGCCGGCGGAACGAGCCGGACCAATTTTGCGAAAAAAAATAAAAAAATAACATAAAGAACCTGAAAATGGCTGGACAAACATTTTTACTTTTCGTTGATGGCAAATGGCCGGACCAGACATAAAATGCATTTGCCGGTGCAATTTTCTTTTCAGTACAGAAACAATCGATGCCTCTCGACCAACAGTTTATAGAAGATAAAGTCGTAATCGCAGAAATACAGTTGCTTGTAACCCGGACTTTCACCCTAATTCTAATTCAAACTAAACTTAACTCAAAGAGAAGAAACCAAATAGAAAAATGCAAAAAAGCAAAAATAGAACAAAGAAAAAAGAATTACCGTGTCCCATACATTCCAGTCCCATACATTCCAGTCCCATACATTCCAGTCCCATACATTCCAGTCCCATTCATTCCAGTCCCATACATTCCAGTCCCATACATTCCAGTCCCATTCATTCCAGTCCATACATTCCAGTTCCATACATTTCAGTTCCATACATTTCAGTCCATTACTATCCAGTCCCATACATTCCAGTCCCATACATTCCAGTCCCAAATACTCCAGTCCCATTTATTCTACCCATACATTCCAGTCCCATACATTCCAGTCCCATACATTCCAGTCCCATACATTTCCTTTTACCAATACGCCAATAACTCGATTCATTTCCCATCAAACATTTTCACAGCAGAAATTACAAATGGCATCGATTGTCTGCAGTGTCATCCGGAAATGGGCCATTGAACAGGCCCTTTTTGAGTGTCAGAAATGGAACTGAGAGAAAGTCGACGTTGGTACGCAGAGAAAGTTTGAAAGTTTTTACTCAAAGTATTTGCTACATACTAACAACAAAAACAGTACAAAGAATGTGCATGTAGTAATTTATAGTTGGTCGTGCAAGTTTGCACATCACACGAAGTTCTACGTACGTTCCCTCTTAACACATGTACTTCCTCGGAAACTCAGGGATGGTCCATCGGGCGGGAGAAAATTCAGGGCCGACACACTCGCAGATCGGCCTTCGGCCTCACCGCTCTCAGCCTCGCTTTGCTTGGCGTCCGATATTTTAAAAACTGCTTTTTCCAAGACTGACTGTCCTTTGGTTTCGAGGATGTCTTAACACTTCTGTTCATGATCACCAGTGTCACAGTTCTTGAGATAAATCTCCCAAATTTTAGCTGCTTCCAAGTTTGACCTGCTCTTTTGATTTTGGCGTTTTAGTGGAGCTAACGTAACGACATAAAATATCGTGATAAAGGTATATTTCGATAAGAAAAATTAATATATAACAATATGGACAAAAGAAACCCTATTCCTCGATCACTACATCTGCAATACACTTTTATAAACTAGTGTTTGGTGTTTTTTCATAATATTTTGGCGTTTACGTATGGGTTTTGATTTAGAGATGTTAACACCGTTTTCAGTTCACAAAGAAACTATTAAAGAAACTCAGTAAACTTCATAAAATACAAAACATGTACAGACATGTTACTGCTCGGTAATCTGAACACTACTTCATGTAAGCATTCATGAAGCGTAACATAAATTGTACTGCTTTAGCTTGTAACGTACGTT
Organism: Parazoanthus swiftii; assembly: GCA_025403585.1. NCBI lineage: Eukaryota > Metazoa > Cnidaria > Anthozoa > Zoantharia > Parazoanthidae > Parazoanthus > Parazoanthus swiftii. The sequence goes on from JAOBYE010717169.1 coordinate 10,687, forward strand.
ATTCTACGGAGCCCAGTTAGTGCCATTTACGTTTCTTCGTCAAATTTCCGTGGCACGACTTTAACTTTTATGGCACACGT
>JAOBYE010717180.1:0-10766 GCA_025403585.1 Parazoanthus swiftii
TGTAATTAAGCTGGTTTCAGCTACTAGTTATTCCATAGTAGCTGAAGCCAGCTTAATTACATTCATAACCACTGTTTTTACTATGCATCCGAAAAAGGCCATAGGTTATGGCCGAAACGTTGTTGATACACGAAATTAGATCCAGTATTGTTCCCTCTAAGATCACAAGATTAGACTATTTCCAACATACACCTCATTACTAATCACTAAAAGTATGTATAGTCCGCATATATATACTACACAGGTCGTCCATTTTACGAAGCATTTAAAGTTTCTACCAAGGTGTCTATGCAACCTGGGATCGAGGTCGCCATATACTTACTGTAGTGCATGTTAGAGCCATATTCTTAGTTGAAGGAAAGTGATGGTGTTAAGGAAGAAGAAGATGATGGTGATGATGATGATAAAGTACTCCTTCAGACGCGGATCCACAAATATAAAAGGAAAGGCCATAACCCAAAATTTGGAATTCAAGAAACATATTTTTCAGCGATTTTCTTTACAAGGCATCTCCCCTAAACTTGTCCTTGATCTTAGTCTTGAAACATTTGAAGTTCTCTAATTATGGTAACTACGTCAAGCATACCTAAAACATATGTTGTCTTTTGCCATTTATATCCGCCCAACATATCTATCAGTGAAATTTGCTTGCAGGCTTACGGTACGGAAATACAACAAATAATTGATAATGTATGCAAATAGTTGCGGGTATAATATTTTCATGTTAATTGGTTTGCAAACTGAACATGAGTTTACGAGTAGCTCGAATTTTTACTTATTTTAAGACAAATCAAGCAGTGAGGTGCGAATGTTTCAAAAACGGAAGACTGGCTTGTTCAGCGCGTGAAAGAAGGACTGTGATCTTTTCCTCGGGTTCCATAACTCACAGAGCTGAGCTGATCTGGATAATTAAAAACCAGGGCGGCTAAGTACTTACAACCTATTTTCTTGTGCCCGCCTGTGTCCTAAATATCCGGTTTTTCGTGCGAAAATATCAACCAGGTTTGTCCACAAAAATGGCTAATGTGAAGGTCGTTAGATTCATTGGTTTGAAACATATCTTCATCCGTTAAGAATTTTGATAAGGTCTGTCCGACATAGCTAGCTATACTACGAAATGCAACGACTTGATAAAAAGAGGTTGTCAATTTGGTTATAATAAAAGACGGTCTAACCTAAACAATTGCATACAACACCTTTTTTCTAAAAGCTCAAAAGCACTTTTGCAAGCTCTCGAAATGTATTAAAATTATTACAAAAGATTGTTTTGTTCATCTTTGTTGTGAAAAGTTGGTTATATATTTACCAATATAGAGGGAAGGTCACTGGAATTGCGTTTAAGAACTGTGGACATAAAACGTGCTAAATACTTGTTTCGATCAATATTTGTCCATACGAGTTAGTGTTTTGGGAGCTCCGATGACTTGAGAAGGACAAACCTAGAACGTGAAAAAATTTTATTACCTAACCGCCCTTGGCTAAAAATGTGACACGAACATTACGTAACGTCACCTCAGGGGGGGAGAGGCGAGTTTGTCAACCAAGGGGTGAAAACCTGGCGAAGATGACCTATTTGAAACTGCACAAACAACTATCATGTCGCTGAAATAAAAGGCAAATCAGTAACTGATCATCAGTAGGATACCAAAAATGTGTGCAACTCGACTCACCAATAACAACATAAAAAAATAGATTTCCCAGTTAAGAAAAAAACAGATTATTTGGTCATCAGTGCAGTAACGAAACATTGGGACGCTTGTAAAAATTTGATATGAACATGAGAGGGCTGAATTTTATTTTTCATTTGTATTCCTTCCTCCTCTCCTAACAGTTCTTGTCAAAAGATCCGTTAACCTAAAGATGAAAAAAAGTTGTGGCCTTATAAAGAACTAAGTTTAGAACGAAAATAAAAACGAAATTTATAGTTTAAGACAACTTGCTAGGGAGCTAGCAAATCCGAAAAGAACAAATTAGGAAAATAAACTTTCACTGTCCGTGCTAGCACTGAAAACATGCTAATACAAAAATGAGGTTTTACAAGCGGTATAATAAACGTTTAGAAATGAACAAGATACTAACTTAGAAACACAAGCCATGATAGATCGTACTGTTAAAACACATTTGCGTGCGTTACAACAACATTGGTATAAATGCCTCTAATGCTCGTTCAATATTTTGTAAAGTATGGTTAAATTATTGTTCAAAGCTCCATCTGCATTGAAGATTCGTAACGTTTGATACTAGACTCGTTAATTAGATTAATTATTATAAGGCACTTGCAGTAACCTCTTTTAGGAATTGCACCAGTCTAAAAATCCCTTTTCCATTTAGGTAGCGATAATAGATTGAGCATTAAAACTCTCCTCCTTCCTCTGCAGTCTGAAGATCTTGTTTTTGCTCTGATTCATGCGCCATGGGAGTTTCTGTGCAAATACGCAGAGAAGATGATGATTCGTGTACCGATTGGTGAACCGGATGCAAAGCAAGAAGAGTCTGGGAGAATGAGGAAGTTAAGGAAAGCCACGTCAGTTTTGAACCCCTTTCAAGTAAAGTCAGGCGCCACTAAAGAGGAAAAGAGATATGTCACAACTTTCTTCCGCAAAGATCACATGAAATCCTTTTTGATCGAGAACAAGGAGACGTTCTTTGATGACAACGATCGCAGTCGAATGGTAAAATTTGCGTTGAACTCCACACAGTATTCCTCGGTGCTGGAGGACTTTGGGATTTCTCGTCTACTCCATGAAGATGTTTACACTGACAGTTACAGACTGCATGAAGGTAATATATTTCATTTCATTTTTATGACATCAACAACAAGAACATCTTCTTTTCCCACCATGTGTATATACAAAAAATGAAGGAAAGACAACAACACGAAATGATAGGATGTGGGGACTGGACACCCGACTGAAATAACCACTTAAACTAATGTGGTATAATTGGTATAACTTAAGAACGGGGGGAAGGGGAGAAATAGAGCCACAGGGACAAAATCTCCTTTTAGATAATGACAGAAACCGGAAAAGAAGGGAAACGGAGAAGAGTAGGAAATGGTGGAAAACGAGAGATGTAACGTAAAGATGCTAAAATGGAGGCCAAGAGACAAAAGTTAGCACCTTGTTCAACATTGATACATAGGATTGTCTAAAGTAAAAAAAGTGCCTTTTTATCTTTAGAATGAAGTCGAACAAACTGTTATGCCATAGTAGTGTACCTAAACAAACAGTAAAATTTAAATAGGGGTAGTAGTAGTAATAATAATAATAATAATAATAATAATAATTATAATACTAGTAACTGCAGTGTTCTAATTTCATCAATCAGAGTTTCTTTACCTTCATAAAAAAACTTTTTAGAGGAATTTATAATTTTGAACATAGTTTTATCTCTGTATCTAAAGGTGTTACGAACATGTTATGCCCGTGTCAATTACAGGATATTTAGACCACTCAAGAACCAATCAGAACGCATGAAGTACCTTTGCCATACAATAATTTCTTATATTTACTTACCTATTTGCACCTACTTTCTTACTTATTTACTTACTTCACCACAGGTCCTGCGTTTGTGGAAGAAGGCTTTTTCCCTGAAAATGATCGGCAAAGGCTACAGCAAGACTGGGCCAGGTTTGGTCGATGGTACAAACATCAACCTTTGAACGCGATCAAGAAATATCTTGGAATCCGAGTCGGTTTGTACTTTGCCTGGCTTGGCACCTATAACTTCATGCTAATATTTGCCGCTATTGTTGGATTACTGTGCTTCATTATCGGGATTATCACCTTGAATGGATTCATTCCCGCTCTTGAGACCTGCAACAAGAACAACACCAGGCTGTTCTACATGTGTCCTCTGTGCGATAAGGTCAGATATTTATATACTTATCAACATTGCGCCGGGGGGAAGGAAGAGGAGGTGTGAAGCCTTTGCTTACTTTCGGCAGCCTAAGGCTTAGAGTTTTTATTAAAAATGTAAAAAAATCGAATCAAATACCTCATATCTTCCCCCTCTCCCCTTCTTCACGCTTAACAGAGAAAGTAACATTCTACACGTTATATTGCCTTTGCCATATGTCTACATCGCACCTGTGAATCAAGCCTTACACCTTAAACGCGTTACACCTGCTTAGCAAGACCGCAAATATAAGTTTTTATCAGTCCTAGTAAGCCTTGTTTCTACAAAATTGTCTGAAGGTTTTCTCTATGACTTTGGTCATTTCCGGGATGATCGAGACAATCAGCAAAATATCTAAACGGTTTGGACAATTTATGGAAACACTGCCGGGGCGACTGAAACGTTCAGCAATCGCTTGGATAGACATGGGCTGTACTCAAACGATCGGAGCGATCGCCAACGATCATAAACCGCTCTCAGACTCTAGCAGGGCAGAATTTATGAATCCAAGAAGGAGGCCAAAATTTCGGAACTTCTGCTAACATATCAACGCTAATTAACAAATTGGAAATTGCCATTATAGACTAGCCGCTAGGTTCTGTACTAAATGCATAGCAAGTGGCATGTTTTACTGAAATTCCAGCCTTTTTGATATTAGTAGGGGTCCAACAACTCTCCCCTTATTCTTTTATGGTTGATAAAATGTTTTATGAATTATGAGATAATTAATCTCAATTTTGTGACAGGTTTGTAGCTTTTGGTCTCTTGTCAGCAACTGTATGTACGCCAAGGCAAGCCACTTGTTCGATAACGGAGCCACTGTATTCTTCGCCATCTTCATGTCGCTATGGAGCACAATTTTTCTTGAGGTTTGGAAGCGCAAGCAGATCAGTCTGTCGTACCAGTGGGACATGCTAGAGTTTCATGAGGATATTCAGCCGCTCAGACCTGCCTTCGTAGCCAAAGTCAAGAGAACCCGCCCAAACCCGATCACGGGTGAGGAATTAGTAATAACTATTAAGCATTCCGAAACAAACCAACCCATTTTAGACTTTCTGGGCGTCCGAAATTAGCAAATAAACGTAAACAAACTAAGGGGTTTAAGTAAGTGTACAGAACATGACCAAGTTTATGCTATAGACAGATTATCCGACTGGGCGAACATAGGCAAACTTTCTCGGTTAGTATAAATCCGGGCAAATAGTCGAACTACCCTTCTGGTCGGACTAGCTGCTTACATGTAGTTCGACTAATCATTTGATTTATGGTAAACCAAAAGGAGTGCTTACACACTCGTGTTTGTGATACTAACATACAGAAACGCATTTACTAATTTCAAGTATCTGTGATCATTTTTCACTGCTATTAGTCATAAATCGGACCATGTCTGAACAAAAACGTCCTTTCTATTCTAAGCCCCGTCTCTGTTATACCCCTTTCTGAGAACCCTCGAAATTAATATGCCCCAAGTTGCCATTTCACCGAGGGAGGGGGTGGGGAGTCCATCGGTCAATCTATCAGACTTTGGCATGTATGCGGCTTTGGGCTTGCTAACTAACGTCTATAACGACAATCAAGTTTAATTTAGAACTGTTGCTATGGCAGCAGTCGTTTCACAGCATGTCAACTATCTTCGCTTCTTGGATTTTTCAAAAATATCTTTTGCAGCAAGTTTCCTTGAACGTAGTAAGAAACATGTACTAGTTTACAGCCTCAAATGGGAAAATAATCGAGAATAAAATGGCAGAGAAGAAGTAAGAACAAGCTTTGTAAAAAAATCTCGTTTTAATTTAGTATGTTCAGGACCTCTCAGGACCTCTCTTAAAATCGCCTATGTGAGAGAGCATCCTGATTAAATGATGTTATAATAAAATAAATAAAATGTGATTTGCAAAATCAATTTTGCATAAAATAATAGTGACGACATTATCCAATTAACATCAAAAGTTATAATCATGGTTAACTTGGCTAAAGTTCCTGCAAGTTTTAACTTTAATTGCTTCAAAGCTTCAAGTTTTAGGCCGAAAAACCTTGGTCATTACGGATTAAATAATAGAGATTCTACAGAGAAGCAACTGTTAAATATTGCCTTTTTCCCGAACTCAGGCAAAATGGAACCGTACCTTCCCCGTTTTACCCAACTCCGCCGCTCAGCCTGCTCTTTGTCTGTTATCGTATTCATGGTGGCCTTGGTTTTGGTGGCCGTGACAGCGGTGGTCATATACAGAGCCGCCATAGCAGCTATACTGGCCACACAGTCGCATGGGTTCTTACAGAGTAAGGTATCCGCCATCACCTCTGCTACTGCGTCTGCGCTACAACTGGTTGCCATAACAATCATGAGCAAGGTAACAACATACATACCTTAAGCTTTGGATAAAAATGACTACAGGGCAATGCAAGTCAACACAAGTTTTGACCTGCAACCTCCTTGGCAGGGCCCGTGAGCTACCCGCTACCCAATCATTTTAACACCTACATGCAAATGTAATTATCATTGAATTACCGTACGAAAGTGGTCAAGGCAACGGAAACAGAAGCACAAGCAGAAACTGAAAGGCAGCGGAGGTTGAAGGAACGAAAGTTCCTTCTTCTACTGTCCCTGTTTCTGGTTTTGTCTAGCTTCCGTCGCTTCAGTTCTAACGTGAGCCAAAAAGACGAAAGCAGAAGCAAAAATATTGAACCAGCCACAGTGCCGTTTGAAAAGTGATCATAGCGACATAACACAAAGGAGGCTTTTGCACTTCAAATTTGAATTCCGCTTCTGTTATTCTGTTTACCATTCTCTTCTAGTGAAAGAAAGGAGGCTAACATTCAGGGGTGTTTATAATCAGAATAGCTTTTATAACCGGGGCATTATAAGTGAAGAAGGGGGTAGTTATAAGTCACTTTACGGTGTCTATCATTAGTAACCTGCATTTCGAGATATAGTTTATAAGTTTATTCATCTTATTACGTCAAATACAGGTATACTGGCAACTAGCCCAGTTACTCACAAACTGGGAAAATCCAAGAACCAAGAACGAATATCGTGACGACCTGACTGTGAAAATGTTTCTCTTCGAGTTTATCAACTATTATTCCTCGTTGTTCTACATCGCGTTCTTCAAGAGCAACCTCATTGTCGGATACCCGGGGCATTATAACCGGGTGGGGAATTACCGGCTACAGGGGTGTTCCCCTTCAGGCTGTCTGCTGGAATTGTGCATCCAGCTGGCGGTGATAATGATCGGCAAACAGGCCTTTAACTCCTTCATTGAGTATGCTGTACCGTAAGTATGCAGGAAGTACCTTCTAAAGCCATCCTCGCATGAAACCTTAAACACTTTTTCGACTTAGGGTAGAGAAGGGGGGGGGGGGCAAATCATTCTGACCCCCTCCCCGCATCAGTCTTGTTGAATCAAACTGTTCTCACGTAATTATTGTAATGAAAAACGTTAAAAGATTGCTTTTCCAACACCCAGATCGTTGCTCAAGTGGTTCAAAAGAAGGAAGGAAGGAAATCTTCAACAAAAAGATGGCGAAAGTCTTCCTCGATGGGAGAAGGATTATACGTTAAACGCAGAACCTGACTTCAGATTGTTTCACCAATACTTGGATATGGGTAAAGCACACAGCAAAAGCAACTTGGTTAAAAAGAAATTTAACCATATATTTGTTCTGCATGATAGGTTTTCAACCGCTCTCCCCGGCTCCCCATGTACGTTTTAGTATAAATTCTGAACATTTGGGATTAAAATCCTCAAATTTCACGACTTTTCCCAAATGTTCTGGCGAATCTATTCATATAACATTTGTAAGAAAAATTAATGTGGCAATGATTTGTCATAGCTTTTCTCTTGTAAGTTCATGTAAAAAAAAGCTCCTGTGCTAATTGGTTCACAGCAAACATTGTTTTGATCAATACAATTCAAAAATTGATAAAGAACCGTTATAAGCCATTTCTTTTGTTTCTTTTTGCCCACTGTGTGATTCGAGCCTACGCCACTAGATGCCCTAACTATCCAAATACACCTACCTGACACTAGATCTTAACTAACACAAATTATAGATTATAGACTTTGTACCTTGGGATATGTTTATTTCGGAAACTATCCACCAAATAAATACCCGTAATTAACTGTGATTTAACTTTTAGTGCTTAGGTAAGTATACATGGATAGATAGGGCGTCGTCGAGAGTGTAATTCAAATCACACAGTGCGCAAAAAAGAACGACGTACAATGCATTTTGAGTAGTAAAAGTATTTTTTGAGAAATATGTTTTCTCGGGTGCTTTTAAATATTTCCTTACTCTATCTTGGCAAATCAGTCTCCTGCACCGAACTTGGAAGAATTTGACTGAAAGACGAAGAAGTTACAAGGATTTTTGTTTGTTAGGGCAACAGTTCTCAAACGAGTTTTGAGATAGTTTTTGTGCTTTTGTTCAACTTGATTCATTTTCAGCAAAATGCAGCCCGGCACATTTAACATGAATGTAGCTCACAAGAACAAAAAAAAGATGTTAATCTACAACGTCATCTTGATTTTTTTCTAGTGATCCAGTTCGGGTTTGTGACCATGTTTGTGGCCGCCTTCCCACTTGCACCATTGTTTGCTTTGCTCAACAACATTTTTGAGCTAAGGATTGATGCCATCAACTTCGTGGTGAACTTCCGCCGACCAGTAGCCGAGCGGGCTCAAACAATTGGTGTGTGGTATGACATTCTCCTTACCTTGAGTAAAATCGCAGTGGTGGTGAACTCGTTTGTGATCGCTTTTACTTCAGAGTTCATTCCAAGGTGAGTGAGGGATGAGGCACTTCATTTCATTATGGTTGAGTTTTGCAGGTGATAAGACACACCATTTTCTTCAACGAAAAGAGCAAACAAGATCGCTTGTTACTAAGCTCGCAAAGCCTTCCGGGATGGAGCTTTTGAGTGGGCAAGACAGCACGTGGCGATTGGTTAAAATTCCGTAAAGTAAAATACAAAACAGACAAGTTCTGGTAAATGTATTCATTAAGGGATCATTACTCGCTTGCAAACACTGTTTACATCTAAACATTGTTTTTCCCAATTAAGCCCCCAGCCTCTAATAACGTCCCTTCTAATTATTTAACAAACCGCCAAAAACTAATTAAGCACCCAGTCTCTAACAAATCCCCCCCCCCCCAAGGGTGGTTTCTTCTTCTGTAAAAAGCAACATATGTTTTCTGCATATTACTTTCTAATACGGTGAACCGGCGTAACCGTTGTTCTTAAATAAAGTTTGTTAAAGTTTATACAGGATGAACAGTCAACACTCTTGCGTTCCTTTTATTACGTTATTTCACCTGTTGAGATTACTAGTAAAAATAATAATACATTTTCAATGATCTGGAAAATGTATTAAGCTTATATACTCTGATAACCTCCCGTCCTCTAATTATCGCCCAATTCAAATGCATTGAAAAGGAATAAGCCTCCAGGGGGTAATAGTGGAAATGCGGTAGTTATCAGTGTACGTCCAAGGACTCGGTAAGAAATCCTAAATATGAGTAGCAATATCAGACTATCCAGTGACTCTTCGTGTTCCCTCTATTTTTACTTTTGTTTTTTTTTCCATTATGTTATTTGCTAGTCTAAACAAGGGTTTATGCTGGATTTTGCTTTGAAAAAAACTTTGGTTTTTGATCTTCCGCGTCATCTTGGATTCTGCGGTATAACCCATTTCTTCTTAGCTGGGTCTCGAGTTTCCTATGAGAACCGCTGATTTGTTCGTTCGTGTAGGCTTCGTCCTGGTGACTCTCTCGCACTGCGCCCTTGGCTCGGGCCTTTGGCCATCGCTACGTCATTCTCAGAAATGCTCCCACGCTACCAGCTAATGGGGTATACCACAGAATCCAAGAATGGCGCAGGAGATGAAAGCTTCTTTTGACAAGCCGGCTCTAGTGCTGAAAGATAGCCTGTGAAGAATGCGGATTTAAAAGGGGGCGAAAAGTCAGATAAGAGAGCGAAGTAGAGGGAAAACTAGGGAGAAGAAAAATGGGAGGGGAGGGGAAAAAGACGAAACCCTCTCCCTTTCTTCTTTCTCCTCCCCAATTTCTCTTTTGCTTTCGCTTCCAAGATTGCGCCGGGACGACCAGCTTGTTCTTATATTTTGCTCTTTTTTAAAACCGCAAGGCTACTAAGGGATAGCAACCCAATCCCTAAAAAAGGTGCCGGTAACTTACCCTTGGACAAACAGATTTATATTTTAAAACAACTTTAGAATTTAGTATAACAATTAAAAAGGCGAACTACTTTACATAATGCTATTTTGAATCCAGGGAAGTTTACAAATACGTGTACAGTCCGGATGGCTCGTTAACCGGATACGTAAACAACAGCTTGTCGTCCTTCAACGTGAGCGATTTCCGGAAAGATACACTTCCGCTGCATCCCTTTGACACCTTGTCATTTAACAAGACTATTTGCAGGTATGCAGGTCCAGTTTATTAACACATTACTTTAATTTAAAATGGGCCATTTCCGAACTACGCTCAAATGCCGACAAAAAAAAAGCATCGAGTCGAGGCCAAGTGTTCAAAAAAACAACAAATGTTTGAAAAGTGAGCACCTAACCTCGACTTGAAGATTTTCTTTGTCAGCAGTGGAGCGTAATTCCCGGGGGGAGAGTACTCCCTATAGTTGAAGGTTTCAAGTCCCTATAGTTGAAGGCCTTTTATTTTTAAGGGGTTGAGGTTGGCGATTCAGGGGGTGTTTTCAGAGGGGGACGATTTGTCAAAACTGAAGTATGTTAATACAAAATCGCTGAAATAGACGAAAAATAACTGACTTATAGTTTAAGGGTAACACTCGAGGATTGGGTGTTTTTAAGGGCGACCTTGAAACTGGTTTTGTTTTGGAG
>JAOBYE010717202.1:0-10765 GCA_025403585.1 Parazoanthus swiftii
CTGAGTTGATTTTCGTTAAGGAATATACGGTCAAGTGCACTAGTTTTGCTAAAATATCTTGTTTGTTGCGTGGCCGCAAGTGAAGGCTACCTGTAGCCTCTAGTTCGACATTATTTTGTTTGTGTTTAAACTAGCCCAACTAGCCTCGTTCAGGTTAATATACAAGTGTTCTTTTCATTTTTTGACTGAAGAATGAGGCTATTCGGGGTAATTTAAACATAAACCAAAAAATATTAAATAAGAATTGCTGCCATTTTTGAATAGGGTCTACATTGATACTGATACTGTTTTAATAGAAGTGATGTGATTGTGTGACAGGAAATGGAACTGGAGGGGAATCAATCTATGGAGGAACTTTCAAAGGTACCAGATTGATTAGATCAATTCTATTTTTTTGTAGTTTGGATTAAACTGGTCCCTTAGAATAATGAAAATAGTGAGCATTGAACAGTAAGTCAGAATTATTTGAACTTTTTTTCAGAAATTGTGTAATTTGTGCATTGTACCAGACAGTGTAGTTATAATTTTTTCAACTCTGGCTCATTCTATTTGTTTTAATTTATCTTGACATCCTTAAGCAGGGCTGTAAAGCTGGACTTTAGTTCTGGCAACTTTATGGTTATCAGTTTTCACTGACAGTTTCTGTTACCATATTTTGTTGCAGATGAGTCATTCACATTCAAGCATGAAAGTCCTATGCTGCTGTCGATGGCCAACAGGGGACCCAACACAAATGGATCACAGTTTTTCATGTTAGTATTAAAACATTGCTTTTTCAAGATTTATCCAAATATTATAAATATATAAAATTTTGGCAATGAATTTAATATTTAGTATATGCAGTGATAAATTATGTATTATTTTTTTTCTAAATATGACAGATAAGTAGATAAAATAATAAGGAAACACCAGTAGTTTAAATGAAAAAAACCCAGAATGGAGCTTCCTATAGCCAAAAAACTAAAGCAAACTTCAAATCCATGTTTATTATTTATTTTTTAAATATATTCCAATTCTACCCTAACTTATTAATAATTTTGTCGACTGTGCAATTCTAATTAAAACTTTTGTGAATTTTTTGGAGTGTGATGTACTTGTATATAAATGTACTACTAAACAGCGGGACTTTTCTATGTCTGTGAAGCTCCCCAACAAAAGTTTTCAAGTATGCCCTTTTTTCAACAGCGACATACTTATTTACTGGTTACTGGATGTCAATAATTCTCCAAATTAAAGTTAGTGCATTTGACTAGCTGAACACATTATGGATTACTTTTTGTTCTTGTTTTCTAAACTGTTTTGTTCCAACTTCTTAGAACAACTCAACCTTCACCACATCTGGATGGGTAAGTTAGTTTATTATTCAAAATAGTTCCAACAAATCCATGAATTTGAATTTGATGTGCACTCTAGGAATACTCCTTTCTCAAACTCTCATTCCTGATATTCCCTCAAGTCCATGATACACTTGTAACACAACACATTTTGCAGTGGTGGGTGCAGGTCCACAGGGTAATTCTCAACCACAGTAAATGTACAATCATGGTACAACTGGTGTGTGGAGCCCATACTATGCAAAACAGTTATTAATAACTCTATAAAAACTTAACAGTTTGTGAGCCAGAAGCACAACCAACTGACTCTGTCACTTGACAACCTAGTATACTACATGCCATTAGCATTATAACAAGGGTCTCGTCCATATAGGGGGAGTATTGATCTCGATTGTTGTTTTGACAAATCTGTCTCAAAACACTGTCTATAATTTGTGAATGGGTCCACTTTGTCTGAGAGCAAGAAGTCCTCATCTGTCTTAAGCAAAAATGGAGAGAACTCTAACTTGTGTTCACAAGTTGAGAAACCCTATTACTGTATCTGAGAATCTGGACATAGCCAACAAATTCTTGCAGGGTTTGTCTGTGACAATAGTAGGTACTTATTTTTTTTAAGTTCATGAATTGTCAGGGAATTTGATTTTTGTCAGGTAAATCCTTCTTCTAAAGCCAGTGAAAAGTCTAAGAATTTTATCTTCAGACATTTGTTGTAACAATGCTTTCTTCTAGAAAAACTTGCAATTTTCCGAATGAATGAGCTTTAAAAGATTTTTGGAGTTACACTCTGGTATGGTGCAGGCAAGTAAACATGCTGTCACTTGACAGTGGTGTTATTTTTTATCAAAAGTCCTAGTCATTATAGGTCTATCTTGATAGTGGGGGCTAGGTTTACAGACATTTACTCTACTTTGTTCACATGTCAGTGAAAGACTATTTCATGCGTGGAAAATCAGGGATTTCTAGTTTTTCAAACTGGTGGGTCAGCCTTGTTTTGACCCAGTCTGAATGACAAATAAAAGTATTTCATAGTTTTAAAGGCATAGGTTTCTAGTGATTATAAAAAGCCAAAACTTGAGACATTTCTGGGGATTGGAAGGGGGGATCATTCCCACCAACTCCTCTTGACAACTCACATCCTACAGGTATGATCAGGCTCAGCCAGTCCTGGTCTTGATTTCAACTTATCCCTAACTAAGATTTTTTTTCTCTTTAAATTTTTGGAAGCATGAAAACAGTAAAAGTTGAACAAACTTTAAATACAATTGTATAGTTTTAAAAGCTTGAATGGTTTTGAGAAAGACTGTTTCTATCTAGACAAATATCATTGAGCCAAATGTGCAGTGTAATCTACAAAACAAATGGGATATAATTATTCTGTACATGTGTTTGCTGTTACATTACGTAACTCGGACAATAGGCTAGTACCAGCAACTTGTAGTGCACTCAAAGTGTTGGTGTTCTACATGTACTAAGGCTCAAAGTAAAAACATGGATTAACCCCACCCTCCCACCATTCCTATATATCCAAAAATAAATTTAACCCCAATCTTGACTCAAACCATAAACTAAGGGAGGGGTGGGTAGGACATTTCCCACAAACCTGGATTGACCTCAAGATATACCATATAAACTTTTGTTTATCAAATCACACCAATTGTAATGATTACACTGTGCTGTGTGTAGGGTGCATGTCGTGTTTGGCCATGTCATTCAAGGTCAGGACGTGGTAACTGAACTGGAGAATCAGAAAACAGATGCAAAGAGTCGGCCAGCATATGTTAAAATGGTTATAGCTAACTGCGGTGAGCTTGTCCCAAAGTCAAGAGTCAAGAAAATGAAAGGTTTATGTTATATATGTTTCATTTTTTATGTGTTTTATGAACCTACATTGTAAGTTTGCATCTCTTATTTTTTGATAGGATTCACCCAACACATTTAGAAGAGGTTCTTAAGTTTTCAATATATTTTTGTGTGGTAATGAAAACCTCTTAAATAATTGCTTTTGTACATCTATATTTATACATATTCCCGGAAGACTCCTGTATCTGTAGTTAAAAATTTCTGAAGTTATTTTGGTATGAATTTTAAAAACGAGTTCAAAATTTTTTGCAGGCATTCTATAGTTCTACATATACCAGTATTAACAAAATAATGTTTGTTGAAATTTTGAGTTTTACTTTTTGAGTTCTTCTCCTCTTTGCAAGATATCAAGTAGAAAATTTGCCCACTTGCTAGTTATAATAATTATGTCCTTTCCAACAGTGTTCATGGTTTTGCAATTCAACAATTTTGAAAAACCATGACAAGGTCTTTTGTGTGATAAGGTGAATTTTATTGAGCTAGAACACAAACTAACAAGTTGGTTTTTCTTAGAGTATTTTAATACAATGATTTATAGAGAACAGAGTTCGGCAAAGTTACAAAAAGTAAACAAGTTTCCAGTTGTCAAATTTACTGCTGAACAACTTAATAACGGAGTCGCTTTTGCAGGAAGCGAGGCTGACCCTGAGAAATGATCACAAATTTCTTGCTGTTTACATTTTCTTTTATGCGCCGTAATGTATGTGCTCAGCAGTTATTTCGGAACTGGAAAAGGGTCTGTTGTAATTCTTAAAATGTTACTGTGATCTGTTTCATTTTCTTGTTAATTTTACATCCTTTTAGATGAAAAAGTTTTCAAGAAGAAACAAAAGAGAGCAGCATCAGAGGAGTCTGGGTCTGAGTCTGATTCAGAGTCAAGTTCGGAATCAGAAGATGAGCGGAAGAAAAAACGAAAAAAGACGAAACAAAAGAAGGAGTCAAGGCAAGAAAAAAAGAAAAAGAAAGAAAGGAAAAAGAAAGTTAATGAGAAAAAGAAGAAGAAGAAGAAGAAGAAGAAAGAATCAAGGTAGGGTGCCTTTTATCAGGGTTTCTGGAGGTTGCCAGGGATATTTGAGAGGGTTGGAAATCTTCTTTTCAAGTAACTAGGTTTTCTTGGGTAGTGTTCAAGAAATTTTAATAAATTTGTTCAAAACAATTGAAAATTGTTGAAAACTGTAGAAATGATTTTATTCTTATAAAAGTGTAAAACTTAGTTGGGAAGCTCCTCAAACTAGTTTCCTTGACTACAAATTCACCATTTTAGAAGAGAAACGAGAACTGGAACCATCTACATATACCAAAACCTTCTAAAATACAATTATACAAATGCTAAGGATGCAAACATTAATGTAGTATTTTGCCTATTAGAATTTTGATTGCCTTGAAAGTTGTGTGCTTGTACCCTGAGACGAGAGCTGGATAATCAAGTTATACGTTTTGTATAATTTATTTATATCTTTCGTCCAGTTCCGAGGAGGAAAATTCTGGGAAGGAAGAGCAGGCTAATGGGCCGACTGATGTACAAGAGCCGTATATTAGCACCATTGCGACAGATGATCTCCCAGACGTTCCCTCAAACTCCTTTCTCATGAGAAGAAGCCGTACACCCAGCCCTGTTAGGGAAAAGAGAGAAAAAGAAAGAAAAGAGCGCGAGAAATCACAAGACAGGTTAGTTAGATATGGGACAAACATAATCGATATACAGCCATCAAAATATTGTATAGGTGTTACATATGTATTGTATGGTGAACCTCAGTCTTATATCTAGCTCATTAGCGCATATTGTAAACTGTACCCCATTTCTTCTTCCTCAGCACAATCAACGGAAGTCATGTGAGAACCATACCCCGAAGTGCGCGATCCTAGTTTCGAACATCTTGCCAATTTATAGTTTGCCCAAAACTTCGAAAGAAAATTCCGAGTTTTGAAGATTTTGTTTGAAGTTTCGAAATATTGTCGTGGACTTTCACAACTGGGATAAAACGTACCGTGTAAATCTTTACAATATCTCTGCGTTATCAAAGCTGCGAACTTTCTTATTGAAAAGGGAAACGTTACAGGGAAGATGGAGGTTTCCTGAACTCGTCTGATGCATCTTTGACAACATGCACACGAGCAGACAACCTTTGGAGCAAACCTTGGTATCGCGTGACCTATTAAAACCTTACTCTTCTGACAGAATTTTTCGTTTCTCGAGTCAAAACAGTTTGTATAAGCTTGTATTCAACCTCGGAAGCATTTAGGTTCCTTTTTTGTTTCTTCTCCTATTCTGTGGAGCACGCTGCCAGTCAGTACTAAGAAAACTCGAACTCCACCAGCTCAAGACGTGGTTTTTAACGAGACATTACCTTAGCTTTTAGCTGTTTTAACCATTTTAGCTTTCAGTTTAAAGATTAACCATAATCGGGGCTAGCTTTTTACGGTCGCCCGGTCGTCAGGGACGACTGAAATCTTCGTGGGACAACCAAGAGTAGTAGCTTAGTCGTCCTTTGGAAACGACAAGAACCAACCGATTGATATATGTTACAAATTTATTTGGTTTGGCCTTACTTCCAGTTAAATGGAAAAAAGTTTGAAGGTGTAAAAGACGCTGAACAGTATAAAACACGTTGAACACTTATTGTAGCTGTTTGAGTCACGTTTATTTACCCCGACTTTCAGTGAGGGACGACAAAAAAATAAAATCTTGGATGCCCCATGTGCAACAAGAAATTTTCCTTAAAATCGAGCCCTGATAATATTCACGATGCTTGTCTATATGATATCTAAATTTGTAGTTTTGAAATACAATACTAATGTAAAGCGCTGTCAACGCAAGATATATAGTGCTTTAAATATTTACTATTGTTGTTTTATCTCAAAATAGTAAGTCTGTCGCTTTTCTGCTCTAGTAGGGAATGTCTGTCTGTCGTCCTTTTCTCATAATCTCGTTTCTCTTGGCCTTTCAGAAGAAGTAAATCTCCCCCTGGATATCGAGCCCCTCCCCGCAACTCGCCGCCTCCTCGACCGAGGGTAAGTTTTAGCCTCTAATGCAGCTTTACAGAGTGGGGTAGGCTCAGACTGTTTTGCGTCACTATTATGACAGGTAGTGTTAGCTTGTATATCTCGCCATCTGTAGAACAGAATTTCCAATCGATAAACAGGGTTCACACGGTCATGAAAAGTCATGGAATTTGGAAATGCATTTTCCAGGCCTGGAAAAGTCATGAAATTTGGAAAAATGGTTTTAAAGATCTTGGAAAAGTCGTGGATATTCAGTTGTTTTTTTGCCTAACTATATCTAGTTTTGTGCAAGTTTCAAACATCCTTGTATGTGAGCGAAAATACGTCCAGAAAGTGGCATAATTTGGTCATGGAAAATGACTTGGGGTCATGGAAAAGTCATAGAATTCCATCCCTCATTTTCAGTTTGAACTCTGGATAGAGTGGAGCTGAATCATCTGCTTGATAGCATGTGCTTAAAAAGTATTCGAACACACGTGTTTGGAGTTCAAATCCAGCTTGAAACAATGCTTCCAAGCAATGGTAACGCTTCTACAAATTAGGGCAAGCAAAATATGTGGTCATTTTATGAGTATTTTGTCAGTGCTTCAAAAGTTAGAACAAATAACACACACACAACTTATCTACTTCAAGACAAACAAGTTGAACAGTCATTTTGTGAATTTCACCACACTATTCATTTTTACTGTTCAAGAAAGCAAAGCGAATGCATGGTCATTTTAGGGGATTTTTTTACAGTTGGCCTTTCTTGGTTCTTTTGTAAATGACTTTGATACCAACTTTTGCCTAATAGATGGGTAATCCTTAAAACCCTGTTTAACTTTATCGACAGGTGTCAAAGTCGGGGAGAATCCTTCGTGGCCGTGGCACGATGGTGAGTTGTGACGCATTCAAGATGCTTTGCTTTAAGACTACATGTTAAACATAAATTACAAAATTAAGTAGATATAACTCGAGCGATCTGATTTGGCTACGCGCTAATTGGTGTCAAAATCAAAGTTTATATCAGAGGCCAAGAACACTTATTTCAATTCCTATGTTATGAAAGCTTGGCTGGGTCATCTATAGGTCCCCCAGAGCAGTTTTATCTACAGCCCTAGTAAAGCACTCTTCTGCTACAACTTTTCATGCTTTTTAAAATAACTTTAAGCAGCACTTGATGAAGTTAAATTTTGTCTTTTGGTGACTTTGAAAATTGCAAGAGGAAAGTCGGTATATTTTACCGGTGTCAGGAAACCACTGAAATTCTTTTGCAGCACTTTATTGATTTTGTTGATTTCCATTCTAGAAATACCGCACACCACCTTCCTCTCCCCCACCACGCGCTACAACGCATTATCGATCGCGAAGCGGATCTCCTCGGGGCCCATCGGCAAGACTTCGGCGCACTTCGTCCCCCCGAAGGCGAGATTCGCGAAGTCCTAATAGAGAGAATAGACGCCATGACTATTTGCCGAGGAGAAGGCGATCAAGGAGTTACTCACCACGACGAAACCGCAGAGAAAGAAGCAGGACTCGTTCAATATCGAGAGAACGCAGGCAGAGGAGAGAAGGCAGGCCTGGGCCCCAGAAAAGCCGTTGGGAGAGAAGCCGATGGGATCACAGAGGACCCTTGAGGGAATCACGTGGCCGGGAAGATTCGAGAAATGCAGAGGGAGGGGTCCGTAAGGAGAGCAAGTGGGACCGCGGGCGATACAGCGACAGTAGTGAGGAAGAGGAACGCAAACAGGAGGGGAAACTAGAGCAAGAAGCAGCGGATACAAACCGGAACACACAGATCACGATAAGAGAAGAGCAGCAGCCAAAGCAGGAATGGGTGAATACTGCGGGATCAGACAGTGAAAGAGAGAAATCCGAAGTCAGACGCAGGGATGAACCAGATGATACGGCTAAGAACGGATGGAATCCTCGTCACCTCGGTGCCTCAGATGATGTAACAGAGCCACAGATAACAAGGCAAGGTTTTAACCTCGACAGCCGAGACGAAACGACTGTTGTAGAAACTCGGGAGAATTTAATGAGTCAAAGAAAAGTCCTTGAGTTGGTCATGTCTCGAAAAAAGGACATTGGCGCTGTAAGGCGAAAGCGAAGCGAAAGCGTTAGTAGTGAGAGTGGTTCCAGTTCGGATCAGAGGAGTACGGAAAGGGATCGCTCGCTTAAGAATGAGAGAAAGAGAGGAGACGGAAAGACGGTTGCTGTTAGAAAAAGTGACTCAAGAAGCCCAAGGCAAGCGTCATCCTCGAGACACAAGTCAGAAACTGCTCAATCAGAAACGGAAAACCGCCTGGAAACCTCTCCCGGCCGCAAACATGGCGACCACAGAAACTCAAACACAGAGAGAACCACTGAGAGAAGTAAATCGGAGAGTATGGAGAAAAAGACGAGAGAGAGCAGTCCGCAAACCAGAAGGAAAAAGGAACAGAGCAGACGCAGAAACAGATCATCATCGACGTCTTCTAGTCGCAGTCGATCACGCAGTAGAACACCCGTACGTCGTAACCGTCGTCGATCTCGTAGCGACAGCAGACACCGCAGACGTCGCAGTGAGGACGACAGACGGAAAAGTCGCAGCCGCAGTCGTAGTCGCTCTCACGATAGGAGACAAAGACGTGACAGAAGCCCTGATCATTCGCGTAGCCGGCGGCACAAATCGCGTTCTAGGAGCCGCTCCTCCAGCGGCCGGCGTCGACAACAAAGGCGTCGTAGTCCTGGCACGTCAAGCCTTGAAAGTGATTGAAGTAACTAAGGAATGTGAAACTTCTCTAAAGAGAAGCAAGAATTTCGACCGAAACCATCGGCAGTCGATGGACGACAGAATGCGGATATCAACATCCGCGTGTTTTAAATGTAGAATAGCCTTGCTATGGTTCGACTTGCGTGTGACAAGAGTCGAGACAATTTAAGGAAAGACTCATAAAAGCTCTAGCAATGCCAGAGCTCTTCTCGTCGCTACCAGTCTCGCTCGCCGTTTACCAATCTTCTCTGGATCACCTCGGTTTGTATATGACCTGTGAGTGGACTTGTATGCAGCAAGGAGTCTACGTGCAGAGCACAAACAACCACTGGAGACGTTATACTTAAACTTTTTTTATGTCCATTTTGTAGACGGAGAGGTGCGAAGGAGACATAAACAGTGTATCTTCAAAAAAGACAAGATATGTAATTCAATAGCTGCCTTCAACATGGCCATCTATGCCACGATTTCTACATGTGCTGAAGCACCTGCTACGGGCCTTTCACGCTCCAGCGTTGCCTGAAGAGCCTCAGAGGAGGGGGCAGCTCCCATACTTGGCATGATGGGGATGATCGTTATACCTACTAGGGGTTAAAATTTACAAGTTATGGTACCGCTTAGGGTCAGTTAGAGAAACAAATTGGCAGTGGAATTCGAAAAGGTATCTTTTAGGGGTGTGAAATGCGAGAATGAAAAAAACCGGAAATGCGTGACACTTCTCCATTCGTTTTGTTGTTCCGACAGAACTTATTATATAAAATGTCAAATAGATGTATTCCTATGGTATCTTTTAGGAGGGTTGATAAGCTCGAGCCACTCACATCATGTCTTGTTCGACCACCCCCCCCCCTTCCCCTTTACCGGGCTCAGACCAACCAGAAATAGAAAATTTTCGATCGTATGAAGCCCCTGGAGTAAGTGACGCTCAAGATAGAGTAAATTACCGTATATTCGTGCTGAGTTAGCATATGGGATAATATTCTGGGAGTGTTCCTTTCGCGGAGCTTATTGATCCTGAGCTGCCCATCAGTATCAGCGTGCTTAAACCCAAGTTTCGATTAGACGCCATATCAAATAATGCTCCACTACATTATTTCGTCGCATTTTACCTTTTCCAAACTTACCTGAACATCAGTCACACCCTGACAGCATTTGCACGCGAATATAGTGTCCTCGAGTTTCGAAGTTTTAAGATTTTTCGTGTCACAATCGGGCTACATGGTAAAGGTCTATCATGGAAACACGGAGGGGTTCAAGAGACTGCAGGAAAATGTTTTGGCGAGTGCTTTTATTTGCTTTGGTCCAACCGCAATAATGCCTGGAAATCGAAAATCTCCCGTCATTGATGTACAGTAATTCGTTTCGCAAAGTCTCTAATACGGGAGATAGTCGCTCGGAAAAGTTGTCTCTTGTTCTTGCGTGTTGTACTAACTTGGCTTGAGACAACGGAACAGTCAAGTGATGTATGGTGAAATGAGTCAAAACTATATGGCAAAGACTGTGGGGATTGATAGCTGTGGAGCAGCCTAATATTTGGGCAATGCTGATTCTGCTTGTATCTGTGACACGAAGCGACACAAACAGTTGGTATCAGTTTTAAGACGTTTTAAAACTTAACAACAATTTAACATCCGTTTGTCCATGTCACATGTTTTAAAAATAAATGCAATTTTTTGAAAAAATCGCGACTCGTGAAACTAACCGTCTGTGTCCTCCTTCGCAATCACCTTCCGTTGTTCTTGCAGGCCCGTAGGCAGGGGGTGCGCGGGGTGGGTACTCACCCCCCGGTCCCCCCCCCCTCAAAAAAAAACGGCCGTAAGTGTGTTTGTCCCAT
>JAOBYE010717213.1:0-10765 GCA_025403585.1 Parazoanthus swiftii
TTAGCAGAGTAAAACTCATGATAATCGGACCAACCCCATATTACCCCGGCCCACTCCCCCCTTCTAAAAAATGAATGCTCCCTAAACCAGGGTTGTTGCTCTTACAAATATTTGGTCGGTAAAAGCGGTAAAAATATATGTGGGTCGAAACTACTTTTGACGTGGATCGATTTGACGATGGGGCGAAACAGCAGTATATAAAGTCAACTGTTGTTTAACAGGTGGAAAGGGCGGGTACCGATTCAGACTAATTAAAGTAGTAAGGAAATAATCAAACTAAAAAGCGGTTAGCTTAATAATTATTTTTGATAAACTGCCAATACGGACTAAGGTCAAACCAAAGATGTATTCAGGGCAGTTATAAGTTCTTTTTTCAGCAATGGGCTCACACAGAAACTTGAAACGAAATGTTACGACTTTTTCTTAAGCTTAGTTAGTTACCATGACTCGGAAACGTCCTTTTTCCGTTGCAGTCAGTCAAATTGTTTATTCAAAATTGAACTGTTAACTGGTGTTTATATTTGCAACACGAATAATCATTCTTCAATCATACTAAGCGAAAAAGAAAATTGAAATGCCTGACCTTGAAAGAGTAGCCTGCGAAGCTGGCGGTTTTTACAGGGGGCTAAATGTCTGAAACAAGCGACTCAACCCTCCCGGCGCCATCTTGGATGCGAAAGCAAAGGAGAAACCTGGGCGAGGAAACAGTTTCTCCTTTGCTTTCGCGTCCAAGATGGCGCCGGGACGATCGAGTCGCTTGTATCTGACATTTGCTGTGAAAGAGTATTTTCTAATTCCATGACCGCTTCAATCCACACTGCAAGTCGAGATTCATCTAACACAGTTACAATTCTGTTACGAAAATCGCTGCGAAAGTACTAAAAGGAAGACAACGTTTTATCTAATAGCCTTTAATTTTACCAAAAAGTGTTCACAAAAGTGATTACAACAAATCTTCTGGGACATACATACAAGTTCTTGTACTAAGTACACGTAAATGTACAAAAATGCTTATTAGTGTTTCTGTATACTCAGATATACCTACTCAAGGGGTATTGAACGGTCCCCGCGAGCTTCGGGGCATGCAAGAGCATCCTTCAAACATTTGCGAGCGCTTCGAGTAGTAAAATCTCTAAGAAGTTAACAGAATCAGCAGAATCGTTCCATACCCTTCTATATAGTTACCTGGTTTAAATTCGCCTACGCCAATAAATATGCAAAGCTACTATAAGGCAAAACCATTAAATTTCTTCACAGTGAAAACGAACTACAACTAGTTTGAGCCTTCCAGATTCATTTCGTGAACATTTGTAACTGACAATGACTGGACATCACGATATCTAAATGGCAGCTAACACTTACAAGTCCTATCTGCGGTTTTGGCAATCAAAAACTGACTTCATTTTAAGAAAAGTCTCGAGTCTTCAGCTTTAGAAGAAAAACTATAACCATGGTCATAAATGCCACACTGACAGGTTTGTGCTAGATGGTTCCAGCTACATTGGGACATTTTAATAGAGTAAAAAACACCCATCAAGCAACACCCGTGTTCTACTTTTCAAGGCAAACAACAAACAAAATAAGATTTCATGCTATCGGCTTTCATTACCTGGTTCAAAAGCTCGGTTCATTTTATGGAAGTTCTATCGGCAATAACTAAAACTCTACAAGCGATACAAACTGAATCGTCGCGGCCCGTTTACACAAGCAACTTTTGGTGCAATTTTTTCCCCGCAATTTCCACAGCAATTTTTCTCGCCGCCACGTTGCATCAAGTTTCGAGATTGTTCAAAGCTTTAATGCAAGTTTCCTGGCACATTGCAGGTACTTTACATGTACTGTTTGAAGTAACAGCGCGAGTGCAAGAAATATTACTAAAAAACTCAACAACTAGCTTGATACGGTTTACTTTAACAAGTTACTAGCATCTCAGGTCTTCTATCGATCTACATCCTATATGCATATACAAAACTTATTTAACTTATCAATAGCAAATTGTGCAAGCCTGGGGTGTAACTGATGCTTCTAAGCATATTCTTCTTGCTCGCTGATCGCACAGATCAGCACCACGGAGAAAACCATGCCAAGAATCTGAAAGAGAAGCAAAACAGAAAGTTATCCTGACGATAGTCTTTTTGAAACTACAAAACATAGTGAATGAGTAACGATGTCGCAGTCTCTTATATCAGCCAGCTTTTTATAACTGTTCAACTGAAGATGGTCGAACAACATTGAAGATTAGGAGATCGAGCAGGCTGGTGTTTCCAGGGTTTGTACACCTTTTCAGCTGCAAAATTCAAGGACTTTTCAAGGACTTTCAAGGACCATAATATAAGGATTCAAGGACCCCTGTTAAGCAATTAATTTCAAACTTCAACTTCCATATCAGCTAATACTAGAATACAAATACGTTTAATAAAGAGTAAATTGAGGCAAATTCATTAACACAACAGTTCATCACCTTAGCTTTGTCTTAAAGTCATTACTAAAGTTTGTTCGGAGAATGCTCTTCACTTCCTGAAGCTTCTGCTCGATATCTTTCTCGAAAGTTTACTCAGGTTTAAAAGTTGCAAGGCTATTTTTTGGAAAAATTCAAGGACTTTCAAGTACCAACACGCAAGACACCAAAAATTCAAGGACTTTCAAGGCCTTGAATCGAGGTTCTAAAATTCAAGGGTTTTCAAGGTGCGTACGAACCCTGTGTTTCATATACTGTAATTTTGGCCGGGATTGTAGAAAACTGTTATGACGATGTTGTAAACACGAGGCAATTTTTCATGCAGCTCGTCTCACAACGCCATTGCAAGACAAGTTCATGAGCGGTTGCGGCGTGTAATACCTCCTGTAATGCTAAAATCGTTGCAAGCAGCAGCTAAAATAAAATCCGGTTCTAATTTTCGCAACGATTGATGCTATTTTCTTTAAGTTACAGCAGGTAACACCTCTTCTGCAACTTGTCTCGCAATGCCGTTGCTTGACAAGTCAGTGCACAAAATGTCCCCCGCCCCCGTGTAACATGGCCTTTTAAAAGAAGGTGAGCAATGAGCATTCACGAGTCTGGTTAACGCCTGGGGGTTAACGAATCATGCGACGGTTCAATCGGTTCAAAACAAATTTCTTTTCTTGTGCTTGCCTGCACACTTAGTATAAATGTTCTGCTGACATATTACTTACGAATAATTGAACTAATGAAATTGACCAGTGACTAAACAGCTGTAAAGAGTTCTTCTTTTCACGTACCTGAACGACAATGACACCGACCACAATTCCGGCAAGTAGCGGCAGGTTGTTGATTATCAGATCCCTCAAGACGTTATAGCAACCCTGAACAAATGAAACACAACTTCCCGCGTCAGAATCTTGACGTTGCACATGTACTTTATAACACTACAAAAAAGCTAAATCCTTTCCCGAGCCAAGTGGCTCATAAAGCCGGCGCTTATCTCCGGTTTCCATAGTGTTAACTGGATGAGAGTCTACGACTCCCCCCGGACAGTACACTAATCCACCGCAGGTTGGCCCCCAGCAGAAGCTGGTACTCATTTATACAGCTGAGTCGACTGGCGCAAGTCGAGTAAAGTGCCTTGCTCAAGGACACAACACAGTGGTCAGGCCGGGGTTCGAACTCACGACTTTCAGGTTACGAGTCAGAGACGCTAACCACTCGACCACAGTGCATACTGTACCCTGTAATTTTAGTTGTCTATCATATTTATTGCTTTACCCCCCCTGGCTCGGCTGTTTGAAAGCAGGCTAAATTTAAGCCGGGGTAAGGTAAAATTTAAAATTGAATTTCTTTGTCTGGGAACACAAAGTCTGAGGGGCTCTTAGCTAATCAAATTGCAGTATTTTTCTATGCACAATATTAGCTAATATAAATCACTTCACTTGGTTCAAGCAGAGGTCATAGAATCCTTGGAGACCCAGGGGCAGTCAGTCTTGGACACTAAGCAAAGTAAGGCCAAGAGCGGTGAGGCTGAAGGCCGATCCACGAGGGAAAAATGAAGAGCTCCTCCAACTCCGATCCCTTTGACTTTTTTTTCGCCTCAGATTTTTAGCTCGCCCTGAAATACTTCCCCTGGGTCTCCAAGGATAAGGTCGGAGTGGAGACTGGGAAATGTTGCCACACCAAAATTGTTTAAAATTGATAAATTTACACTGTTGCTGATCAACAAACAAAACATCATGAAAATGAAGTTACAAGTGAGCTACTTCAGTCCACATCTAACTAGCCAGCGTAGCTTTGGCATTCTGGTTGGCGGGAAGGGCGAAAAGCCGTGATTCCCCTCGCACTGAACCATTTCTGCGGCGCTTCGCTTTTTTGCTCGTCCCCGCCAACCAGAACGCCAAAGCTACGCTGGCTAACATCTAATTACTAGTCAGTCACATATATACCTTGTCCCAAACTTTGGCTTTATCAACAACATTCGGGAAAAAATTCCCACAGCCAACTTTCAAGTCACGGCAACAACTGTCAGGCACAACACTGTGGTTGCCAAGGAAGACTTTTGCGAGTTGCCAATCAGTGTAGTTAAAAACTCCACAGCACTTCTCCTGCAGTAAACAGCAAACTAGTTAAATACTAAACAAGTACAGTTGATCACCGATAACTCAAACACTCAATACACTCCTTTTTTGTATAACAACCTTTTCTTATAAGAACACCAGGCTGAAAATCGCCAAAAATTTAATAAGAACATGTTAAAAACATGCTGAGGCTGAGAAAAGGTGAAGAACATCTACTTATGATGATAACCTACAGTATTGCATATAACTCATAGTGTTATTAAAAAAATTACTTTTTGGTGGGCTTCTTGACCAAAGTTCGCAGATAACAATTTTACATCACATGTTTTTTCATACGGCACATATATTATTTGTATTGTCTAATTTAATCAGTAAAGATATTTTTAGGAATGTGTTTAAGAACATTTGAGGCTGATATAATTATCCCGAAAAAATTTAAGAACGTTCAGCCTCAGTCGAAAAATTCGAAGTGTGCCTTGATGTTTCCGTTAACTTAAAGTAAAACTGATTGAATCCTTTTTACTACCCTCAGTAACTCAAACTTTCGATAACTCCCCGAACTCCTTGCTAACTCGAAGTTATTCTCTTACTTCCTTTCAGATACCTACCATTATAATTTTACCCAGGTTGGTAACTCGAACCTTATTTTTACGCAGTATTCAGCCATACAATTCTCCACCGGAAGACTCAATTAATCTCACTTGTCTATGTTCTAGCCTGACAAGTCGGCCCTTATTTTGTCAGTTTGCATTGATCAAACTCAAGTTCTTTAATTGATGTTGTTTTTCTAAACATCTACGGTTTTCTCAAAAACTTGTAAATGTATTATTGAAAAGCAGCCAGTGTTTTATTTTGTTTTTAAATAATCTTGATGACAACTAATTATTGACAATAGTTCTGCAATGAAAAAAACCATCACTCTTATTGTAAAGAATATAGTAAAAACTAAGTGGTAATTAATTGAACTTTATATATGTTGTGCAATTTTTGTTTGGAATCAAAATAGTGACACAAAGCATGTGTATTCGCGCTACAGGGTGTCACTGATATGACTTCACTTTAAGTACCATTATGCATAAATTTGTTGTTACCATACAAAATTAAAGTTGTATGAATTTCCTAATCCCTAAGTTACTATAAAAAAACTTTTATGTGATTAAATCAGGGCCACAGCAAGCCTTGGAAAAATGGGGGAACACCACTGAAAGCCAAAGGTGTGAGCCTTCTACATGTAGGGGGGGAGGGGGGAGGGGGCATGCTACCCTGAGAAATTTTGAAAATTAGTTTGTTTGAAGAGTAACGTATTTACTGGGTTTTAAACACCATTTGAAACAAAATCAATGTCTAAACTAGACATGAAACACTTCCCATTTTTCTCAGACTTTGGCAGATTTGCTAAACATGACACATTGGTTGGGGAAAAAACTGGTGTGGGGGAGCACAGGTCCTCCTGGCCCTTCCCCCTGCTATGGCCCTGTAAATGCACTGCAGCTAATCAGGATTAACAAGAACTAGTCAGAGTGATCGCTAACAAAGGTGAGAATGTGTACATGGAAGTGCAGATGATGGCCAATTGTTAACACATACGTTTTCCTGAAGTAGGTCATAAGATTTTGTTATTCCAGGCTCGTTTGATTCACCATACTGGCCCTTGAGAGCCTGCATCATATCGTTCTTCAGCTTGTTTTCCACCTACAGCAGAACACAAATCTGTTAACTAAGGGTACATTTATGAACAGTACTCAGTCGGCAATGTCTGAAAAACATACAGTCATGCATGTAGATTGCCTGCATATTAGTCTCAGCTAAAATCAACATAATTATTTAACTAACTCTAATTAGTTTATTAGGCAATCACATGGAGCCAAGTAAAACTTGGGAATAATTCACGAGTATTTTCAATTTTTTCCAAAATTGCCTGAGCTGTCTTCTCATAAACAGGTTGGGAGAATTTTGTTTTTTATCTTAAATAAATATTTTTGTATCAATCGCTTTATAATCAATGCCATGCAAACTACTTATTTTGTATGAATAATATAAGGAGAATTTTTATACGTCTGATAAGCTGGCTGGGGCTGAAACTTAGGGTTAATATATAATATTTACTATAATTATGTAAACTTTCTCATTATACATGTAAATATAATACCTCTGCACGTTTGAGGTACCCCAAGACAGCAGCTGCAACCTCACAACCAAGGATGATTAGCAGTAACACAAAAAACTGCGGAAGAAAACAAATCATCAAAAACAACATGTAAACAGCATCATTTAGAAAGAACTAACTAGGGGTAATCACTAACTGAAACAGTTACCTTTATCATGTTATTATAATTTTAAAAACACTCCAAAATAATTAGTATTTTTGTTAATAGAGCTTTGCAAGAATTGTCATCCTCAGAGACCCAAGGACAGTTAGTCTCAGACGTCGAGCAAAGCAAAGCCAGGAGTGGTGAGGCTGAAGGCTGATCTGCGAGGAGAACATGACTTTTCTTTCACCTCAGATTTTTTTCTCACCCTAAAAGACTGCCTCTGGGTCTCCAAGGATGAATAACTGAGTGAAATTTTCCAAATATTATGTGCTGCTCTTCCATTCCCGCATGATTCACAACTTCGCAGACAGAGTTAGTTGTCATACATGTACTCTAAAGACTTACAGCTATTGATTGTGTTGTGAAGTATTTACATGTTCATGTATAAGAGAGCATAGTAGGATCGAGCCTCAAACTGCAGCTGCTGTTAATACCAAATTTTCCCATCAAACCCACATCCGATACATGTAAAAGTAAGTACTGTAATTCCAAATTTTATCTTGTTGTATAATTATGTACAATGTATAGTAGCTGCAAGCCAAATTCTTAAATTTAGCGATCACATCACATCTTGACAAACCTGTCTGAAGTTTGAATGTCATTACTGGTACATTTAAATACAAAACAAGTGAGCACAAATACTGAATATCTTATTTCACTTTTCATTTTTTAATTAAACCTCAAACGCCCAAGGGGAACCTCCCCCCCCCCTTCCCTAGAGTTTTTCTGACTTAAAATCTGTATCTTTGAAACAATGTGTCAAAATAAAACTTTCAGTACCTGCAGTCCGATCATGAACACATCCTTTGTTGTTAACTAGATGACATCATCACTTATAATTTACAGTATGCAAATTTATTACACAAAGTGAAGTTTGATTCTGAAAACAGGATTTTTGTGACAAAATTTGT
The DNA here is from genome assembly GCA_025403585.1 of Parazoanthus swiftii. Classification (NCBI taxonomy): domain Eukaryota; kingdom Metazoa; phylum Cnidaria; class Anthozoa; order Zoantharia; family Parazoanthidae; genus Parazoanthus; species Parazoanthus swiftii. The sequence continues at coordinate 7,751 of JAOBYE010717213.1, forward strand.
TCTGTCTGCTTTTCCATTGTATTGTTAATTGTTTTCCTATTTGAGCCAGTAAATACTGTCCACTAAATTCGAGAAAATTTGCTGCAATTTTCACATTTAAATTTTTTTTTCGAAAAATCCAAGGTGGTGGCCAAGATGGCAACATGCTGTGAAACAACTGTTGCCATAGCAACAATTCTTAATTAAAACTTGATTGTTGTTATGGAGAGTAATAATGTTAAGCTAACCCAAAGCTGCTTACGTGCCATAGCTTGAATCTTTTACATTCAACCATTTGCAAAATCATGGAGGTCCAATTGACCCCCCCCCCTCCTTGGGTTAACTTGTTAGTGAAAATAGCTAGGTCCAAGGTTCTCAGCAGACCAAAACAACAAAAGGGCACAAATTAACATAAGAATAAACTAATTTGCATAAAAATACATGTTTCAGGTTGCATCTGTTTAATATTTGCAAAGTTCTGAGGTGGGCTTTTAATTTAACACCAACACATTGTAAATAAAAATACTATACAATACATGTATATACAAATTTGAAACATCTCCAGAAATGACTGAAGATTTACATGTACGCTTTTAAACCAATCCAAAATGGTAGAAAAATTATCTTTTGGAAGCAAAATGGACTGCTGAAACAAAAAGGGTGCTGAATATGACAAGATGGCGCTAGGAAAAACAAAAGGGTGCTGAGAAAAACAAAAGGGTGCAGCGCCCTTCTGTTTTGGCCTGGTGAGCTCCAGAACCCTGTTGGTCATCCAGGATTAATACTACTAGACAGTATTTACATGTAAGGAGAACTACAACTCACAGCAACCAGCAAGCACTTGCTCTGTTTCCATGCACCAAAGCAGCCACAGAAGGACACAACAAGAATAATGGTGCCGAGACCAATGAACAGCCGCGAGGCTGTGATGAAGTCAACGGATGACAATGAGGCATACTCTCCAATCTTCAGGAAGGTGTAAATACCAAACGCAAGAATCACAGCACCCAGAATCTTGAGTGTAAAAAAATAAACATAACATACTATTACATAAGAAATTACATACTAAATTTGACGTATGATTTGTGTGTTTTAGGAGTTTTTTTATGTCATTTGTCTGATTAGCATCACTGATGGTTTACAGTCACGTACGTACCATATAAAACAAGAATCTAGTCCAACAATTTTTTTTGCTGTTGGTAACAGTTTGCAACTTTGGCCTTGGTGCCTGTTTCATTCATGATCTCATTTTAAGAAGTTGACCTCTTTCTTTTTCTGTTCTGCCTCAAAAGGAAGAAATCTTGCAATCCTGTCATCAAAAGGCTTGTGTCAAAATATCATTTTCATTGAGTACTACATGTACATCAAGTGTCTGCATGCAGAAACACAAGATCTTGATCTAGTGTATGTCATGCTCAACTTATAAATGAAAATGTTTATGACTATAACTTTAGGTGCAAAAAAATTTCAAACAATACTTACAAAGAAGATCAGATTAAATACAATTACAAGTATCTGAACACACTTTGGGCACCCCTCCAGCTCATCATATCTGCCACGTCCCATGATTTTTTCTTTGAGCACTAAAAATGTAACATAACTTCAGTATCATTAAGCAAAGCTATGCACTTAGGACTACAGATGTACAAAACTTATATGTGTTGAATATATAGTAACGCCTATGGTACCTTAGACTTTCCATATTCACATGCAAATTACGGAAAAAAAACTTTGCTTGCATATAGACCAGTGTTTTTCTTAAGGCCGGTACACCGGTACATTGTACCGACGTTCCCCCGTAGCTGTACCACCTTTCCCTAACAATGGCGTCTGGCAAGTTTTTTAAAGTCACCAGATGTACAAAATTGCATCATTTTCTAGGACTCTAAACTTCAAAAATGTTCTGGGGGATGCCTCCAGACCCCTCTAGAAGCTTGCACCCTCGGCGCTTGATGACTTTCAACCCTGAGTTGTACCTTCCTTCCCACTTAGCGTACCCCATTTCCCAAGCCTTAAGAAAAACACTGTAGACAAAAAAATTAATATTAAAGTCAGTGTTTGTCTCTGAAAAAGAAGTTGCATCTGCAATATCACGGAAAAATTGCATATTGAATCTCGTGAGAAAATGAAAACCTTTAAATTGTATGCCATAATGAGCCATCGAATTAATAATTATATATTAAACAAAGAAAATGAATAAATTTTTATTTGATGCATCGTCGAACCGAGAAGGAATTTAACGACTTTCCAAACAACAAAACAATACAATTTTTAAAAACTGTCAGTGATGCCTTGAATTCTGCTGGAATTATATTGTACATAGCTGTTATCTTGTAGATATTTTTTTAAGAAATCTAGAGTTCTACTTGTTAAGTTTTGTGATTCACAAAATCATAATGAGCCAGAAGCCTGTAAACATAAAAAACTTTCATACTAAGAAAATTTATACTGGTTACAATAATACTTAATATTTACTTTATGTACAAATTAGACAGTGCACTTTTAAACAGTTTAGGATTTTAATGTCTGTTACATGTATAATGTAAATAGTATAGAAAAGAAAATAGAAATGAATTAACAATTGCTTTTGAAATGAGTAAAATTGTTATTGTTATCATCTTCGAAACAATAGCCAACAAAGCAACAAGAATGGAAAGCTGAACAAGACTACATCACCTAGCTAGCAAATTGATGAGTGTCAAAAAGCTTACATTTTGTCTTGCTTTGTTTCCCTTTCAATTAGTTCAGCAGATTGGAAAGTTATTGTTTTCAAAGATTGCTTACACATTTGGAACTGTCTAGTTGAGGAATCAATGTTGAACAAGAGGCTACGCCGTAGCCTGACTCGAGCCGGCCTGCCGTATTCTTGGTAAATTTGCAATAAATACTTCGATCTATATTGTTTACCGCCGTTGGAAAGGAAATATGAATGAGCCTTGCTTAGAGTAAAACGGGAATCCAATAATAATGCTCGTGCATGACTGAAAAGGCCTTCAATTATTTGTTAGATTGTTTATAACTTATATCATGATTTTA
>JAOBYE010717224.1:0-10764 GCA_025403585.1 Parazoanthus swiftii
GTTTATTTAGATCGAAAACTAACATTTCTACTTTAACAAGAGCATCAAAAGCATTCAAATTTGTTGTTCGAAAAAAAGCAAAGAAAGATTAAGATCAACGCCTTATATGTACTTAGCTGTACACGCTGTCTGCCTGTTTCATCAATTTTAACTGTTGAGAGCGACCAACTCTGTGCAAAAGATCTTCTCTAAATTTGGGTGCAGTGAATAATCCTCAGATTTATCGATCCATTTCGAGCTTCGTACTCTTAACTTCAAAATATTCCTCATTTCTTCTGTGTTGGAGTTAATCTCCTTGGCTTGCACTAGCAAGCCGAAATTAAAGTGTAGATATTCGTTAAGTTCAAAATCTTTCGCAACTTTGTTTTCATTCGTTTGTAATAAGTTGTTTTCTTTCTATTCCAGCACATTTTGTGTGTTATCTTACAGTGGATTTTTCCTACTCTTTATAAAGCTGTGTCCTTTTCTCGCCGCGACAGGTCCAAAAGCACTATGAGGGGATGTTATGCGACAGTTTTTTATTTAAATTTAATTTTATAAGAACACGAGCCTGGATTTTGGCCAAAATTTAAGAACAAGCTTAGAACAAACTTAAACTTCTCCAATGCTTTTGTAAATGACACGACAGTGTCAGACATCTAGAATAGCGTGTCGTTCTGCAATACATACATACACACTTTCTTCCCAATCCACCGCTCAAGAAACGTGCCATAGACACGGAAAAATTTCCAATATTGCCCTTTTCTTCAAACATTACTGAAAAAGTGGCAGCTACGCAATTAATCGAATATCTGGATAAGAACAATCTGAGTGAGCTTTTTCAGTCAGCATACAAAATGGGATATTGCCCTTTCGTGTCCATAATCACATCGCCATGGCAATCGATAACCAAAATTCTGTTATTCTCCTCCTGTTAGACTTTTTTAGCTGCCTTTGATTCTGTGGATAACCAAATCCTCCTCTCCCGTTTGCGCTCAAGACTGAACATAAAAGGCAAGGTATTAGAACGGGTTCGTTCGTACCTCTCTGGTCAAACTAAATTTGTTAAAGTAAATGGAGTGACCTCTGACTGTCATGGACTGGACGTTGGGTTCCACAAGGGTCAGTGCTTGGCCCACATACTCCTTATACATCCCCTCTGGCTGACATTTCACTTTTACACCGACGACTCACAATTATATGTTGTCGTCAAGACCTTGCAACATATTGAACTAATTGAAAGGAAAGCTGCTCTATTAGCTTGTGTGGGAGAGATGGATATGTGGATGGTTGGCAACTAATTGAAGAGCAACCACCATTTCTCAGAGCTTTATTGTCTTTTCTTCCCAGTTTTGACCTAGACCACCTGTGACGTCACTGACAATTGCAGATGAAGTAGTCAAATTATCAACCAAAGTTCGTAACATCAGGGGTGTTTTAGACGAGCACCTCTATGATTTCCAAGTCTCACAAATATGCAAGTCATCCTTTTTTCATTTACGAAACATAGTTAGAATTCGAAATTACCTGACATCTCAAGCCGTCATATTGGACATCCACGCCTTTACTGTAATCTCAAAGCTTGACTACTATTACTCATTGCTCTGTGGAGCTCCTAAATATATCCGATACAAAGACTCCAACATGTCCAGAATCCTGCCGCTCGATTACTTGTCTCTTCGTCCAGATTTGAACATGCGACACCTATCCTAATGCACCTCAACTGGCCCCCTGTTTCTCAACGCATCAAATTCAAGATTATGGTCCTGATTACCAATATAAGGTCCTGTACAACTGCTGTTAAACATCTGATAAATCTGTACGTTCTTGTTCGCTTCTTAGATCGGCATCGCAAAATCTCCTCTAACACCCTCGCTTTACCCTACAAACTTATGATGGCCGTTTGGAATACTTTGCCACTTAATGACAAAAACAGTCCCTCAGTTGCCATATTCAAGCAAAGAGCAAAAACATCCCTTTTTAAGGAGGCGTTTTATTAAGATAAAACATTTATAATTAAAGTTTTATTGTTATAGTACTATATTTTTAAAGTAAATAACTTTTAAATTATCTTGTAAGCAGCGCCTTTGAACTTTTTGAAAAGGCGCCATATAATTTGTTTATTATTATTATTGTTATTTTTATTTTTTTTATTATTATTAAGTAATTTCTACAGAAAAACTCCTTCCTACTGCTTTTTCAGACTGAACTACAGAGTAAACACACATTTTCAAATACTTTACGAATTAACAAACATGAATATTTTAACGATCTCGCTCAGAAAAAGACGCTATAAATGCTGTTGGGAGAGTCCAAACATTTACTTGTAGTTAAAGAATATATTAAACATATATTTTTGACAAACTTTACTCGTCATTCTGTGTTTTAATGGTCTTCTGGACTAAGAACAGATTAAGAACATTTCAGTCTAAAAACTGACGAAACTTGAAGAATAGCCAGCCTCAATTAGAATTTCTGGTTCTTATAAAAATAAGTGTTCGTACAAGTTCGGGTGCACGTGATATCGTAGAAACTGACAATGTTTAAGGTGCTAGCACACTGATTTAGAACAACTTGAACTTACCTTTTGCTAAAGTTTTAACTTAACCCAAGTTCCGTTAACCTGTGGTCGCTTGAGGATGTCTCAACTGAACCAAGCATGCAGCAAACGGAGCCTTTTACTGACGTCTGTTTTGTGCGCATGCGTTTTAAGCCAACAGCTAAACATGTTTACTCCTGACAATATTCAAACTCCCGCAAGGCTCTCAAGATCTCTTGATATTTTTAGTGTGTCCGAAGTCGATATTCACTCAGAATAGTTAACGTTTGGCTCAATTTAGACATGAATTTTGAGTGGTTTAAAGGTTCATATAAAACAGGTCCCTATTTTTGTCGTTTTGCTTTACGTGTCTCTGACTCTGTTTATCACACGAAATTTATTGTTTGCCGCGCAGCATTTTCTTTTGTTCACATTTTTCTGACTTATTATCTTCAACGTTAAATCATTCTCAAAACTTTATGTAAGACTGACTCTTTGGTAACAAAAAGAACAGTATAATATCTTGCGAAAACACTCCCTATGTTCTCACAACAGCCTGATTAAGTACAAGAATAAGAAATTTAAATGTCATAGATATACAGACAAAGCCAAAGGTATATTTTGTATTCCGTTGTTTTGTCCTTTGTTAATCATTTTCATGCTTGTGCGTATGGTCATCTGGCATTTGTAAACAAAGCTTTTATATACCTAGTCGCTGTTTCCTGTCCCTTTATTTACATAAAAATACGTTGGCTTTTGGTATCTTACGATAAACAGCCGTCTGTATCGCCTCAGCCGAGTATGGTGGAGTCAATTTATTCTTAATACAAAAGCAAACTATAATATTTAAGTGACAAATCAAACGATAAGCAGCTCATCTCTGTTCTTTTGTCATAACTTCACATTTTGTAAGCCAAATTATTTTTTCCAGGCAGATCATTTCTGCCCGTGGAGGGGGGTGTGGTGCGGGGTGAATTCACCTTTCGCACCCCCATCTGCTTGTTTAGTGCATCTTGGAGCGGTTTAACATAAGATATGTTCTCGCTCCAACCAGACACCAAGAAAACGGGAGACACAAACGTTGCACATGACAGCAGTTTTCTGCCCACATACACAAAATATATCGACACATCACAAACCTTATTCTGTATTTTATTACTTTAATCTCTCAGTATATTTTACCTCTGGCTTTATTTGGGCCATTTACAGTAACCATTTGACAGTAAGAAAGCTTAGTTATGAGCTGAAAATTCTATGAACAGGCACTGTTCAGACAATCATGTTTTTCGACGAGATACTAACTATATATGGTCTGTCTTTATACAGGCGGCGACAAGGCTGAAGTGTACATATTTGTCCTGCTGGAATTGTGTTACAATGGTAACCTTTACCGACGTGATTAATAAAGAGCTTTTTGGTGTTTCAAGACGTTTTCTTTCAAAATGCTTGTACTGATAACGCAAAGGTCGATCTTCTGAAAATTTTAAACTTCAGCCTTTTCGCCAGAAGAGACCCCTTAAAAATGCTTTCAAAATTGATCTAGTAAAATTTGACAAACCTTTAATAGTCCAGTTTCGTAATTGCAGTTGCCGCTGATTACAATGACTACGGCCTCGTTTTGAGAGCGTTGGCCTCGACTTGATGTTACATATTCATAAACAAGAGATGTTTAATACAGGACGTTTGCACGATGGCCTCATATACTAGAACTACCAGAATGCTTTGCGACTTTCGTTTGTAAGATATTTAGTCCCAATTGTTCAGTTATCCTCATGAAGGCAAAAAAAATGAAAAAAGAAATTTGGTAAAGCGTTTTGTAGACGCCATCGTGCGGATTTCTAATCGATCTCGCTGGTATTTATGCACATGAACACCAAGTCGAGGCTAACACTCTTACAACTGACATTGCAATCAGCGGAAACTTGAAATGGGAAACTGATTTATTTATTTTACGGTCCAACACTAAGACCCCGTCCACATATATCCGGATATTTTTGAATCCTCAACTTTTACTTTCCGGATTCGCTTTCCGTCCACACGTATCCGGCGAATTCGCAACTTTTTGAGTCCGCTTTCCAGGGTGGAAATTTTTGAATCCGCAAACACTTTGGAACCGTGTGGGCGGGTGAATCCGGATATTATTGAATCCAATCCAACATGGCCGCCAAATGACGACTCGATATTCCGAGGCTGTTATCGATCAGTGATGAAAGGACAGGACATTCCTGTCCCGACTGTGACAAATTCAAGTAATAATTAAAAGCGAAAGGTTTGACAGTGACAAAATTCGCACATTACGTTAGAATCGCTGCTTTGCGCATGCTCTATCTACATAATTTACATAGGAGTACCAGGCACTACAGTGAATCCGGATACCTGCCGGATACGTGTTGACAGGCGAATTCGATTCGAACAAGCAATAAAAAATATCCGGACTCAAACATATCCGGATAAGTGTAGACGTGTAGGCCTAAATTCACTTCTGCACTCGTTTAACTATAATCCGTTTCAATCGTCTTCAAAACTAAGCCATCCGTACGATATCTGTAACGTTTAAGGCAGAAATGTGCCCGAGTTATTTGTGGCAGAACTTTATTTTGTGCACTTAACATCTTTGTCGTGTAATGCAAAATTACATAATCATATTATCAAACGGCTTCCAGGTGGAAGGTGGGTGACTCAATGCAACTCGATTATAAATTAGTTCCTGATGGTTTTATTGAGCACATACATCAGAAATACTATGATTCAAATACAAAAACCTATTCTGTTTTCTTAAAAAAGAGTTGATTTAATTGAATCGTAGCACTGGCACATCTTATAACTTAGTTTGAACATTGAGAAGTCACCCAGAATTTATATAGTGAATATTTTACTCTAGTCGTAGAATATTTCTTTTCTTATAATATTAAGGTCTAAGTGTACAAACTATCTACATTTTATAAACTAATATATACTGCCACAAGATAACGGTACAATATTTGCACCTATAACTAATAACATAGACAACTTTTTCATTACTTATAAAAATGAACAGCTAGCAATTCAAAATATTTACAGAAATTTTCACTATTTACACGCCCCAGTGTGTAACTGTTTCAGTTGATGTTGAACCAAATTCATTATCTGAAACGCATATTGATGAGAATTATTTCTTTCTTGATTACGGACGTTAGTAAGATTTGGAACGGGGAACGTTAAATACTAGCAACATACAAGTCTTTAGTGTTCAAATCCCCCAGCCTTCGACGAATTTGTTGATTCTCACATCTCCACTCATATTGACCGTGCCCCGACTCATATTGACCGTTCCCTGACTTATATTGACCGTTCCCCGACTCATATTGACCGTTCTCCGACTCATATTGACCGTTCCCTGACTTATATTGACCGTTCCCTGACTTATATTGACCGTTCTCCGACTCATATTGCCCGTTTCCTGACTCGCATTTACTGTTCTACGACTCATATTGACCGCTCTTCGTTCCCGTTCCCATTTCTAGTAAATACCCTGGATTTACACGTGGCACTTCAATTGACAACTTGTTTGTGTTACATTACAAAACGTAGCCAAATGCTTTCAAGGCATTTCCTAAAAAAATAATTTCAAATTTTATATTTAACACTTCTTACTGGTTCTTGATATTTTTCTCATTTCACCTTAAAAATTTGAGAAATAAAAAAAAATGTTGAGGGAACTTTTTGTTCCCACAGCCAATAAATTATACAGCATATACTTACTGGCAATTCCAATTGGCAATTTAAGTGTAAACCTTAAATAAAATTCCACGTGTACACCAACTCAAAAGTATTCAATCTGAATTTTACTCTCTAACTTATGATATACCTAGATGCCGTTGGCAATTTCTCATAAATACCTCACATTGTAACTTAAACTAGACTTGCCTTTGCTTCTCTTAACCAAAGAAATGTATTCATTTTTTAAACGCAAAAGCTTGAAATCGTGTTTTTTTGTATTGACCAATATGAAATGAATTGTATTCATATATTTGATATATTCTAACTTTTTTTTGCATAGACTAAGGGGGGCGGGGATGACTAACCTTCAGATGGGTGTGTGTATGTGGGAGGGGGGAGTGGGGGTCAATCTTGGTTGGTTGGTTTCTGATGGGTTAACAATCTGGGGGCAGGCATAGAACGAAAAATATACATTTAGAAAGAAATTATGGAATGTTATGTTTATGAAAATGTTACAAAGTGAGCAAGAGTGCAATATCTAGGATCTAGGAGTTAAAAAATGAAAGATGCACCACAGTTGAATGCTGCAGTTAGTTGTTTTACACCAAGGGACCCTAAAACAATACCAGCTACATGCTACAATAGGTGCCTTTTAACCCTTTCAGCCCGTAAAGGTTTTTCAGTATGTAAATTCTCCTTAAATTATTTACACAATATAAGTTGTTTGGTTATGAGAAAAGAACAATTGATCATACACAGCAATTTATCTCTAAGATGAAAAACAAAATTCTCCCAATCCGTTGAGAAGAAAACTATCGAGACAGTTGAGGAGAATTCAGCAATACTCCACATGGCATGTTTCGGGCTGAAAGGGTTAAGAATTCAAGCATACAAACCGTTTATCTTATTTCCAGACTGCCCCAACCCCTCCCCTCCAAAAAACAGATAATGGCTTTATTTTGATGCTTTAGGGTTTGAGGCTTAGTTCAATTTTCACACCCCTCCCCCTTGTATCAATTTTGTCTGGGGAGCCCCCCCCCCTCCCCCCAAGGTTTAGATGCAGTCAATCAATCTCATTTCTAACAGAACTGCACTATCTGGCAGTACACCATTTACCACGGCAAACTTGTGAATGTTCCAGGTTTGAAAGGATTAAAAACTGTATGCCCCTTTAATTTACAACCTGGCCATGGGCACAACCACAAACCTTGATAGACTGCAGCCACAGAAGGAATGCCCAATGATCACAGCAGTAAAACAGTTGTATCAAAACACTATGTGCAAAATATTGATCTGTGTTTACCTACTGGGCAAAGAGTAAAAACCCTTTTTACATTAACAACAAACTGGCATGTTATGATGTGTGTTTCAACTCTGTGCTTTCTACACTTCCCACCTTGTCCAACTTGCCCGACGGTTTTGGTGCAATAGGGTGGAACTGTGTGTAGTTATACCCAAGTGGAGTAGACGGAATATGTGTCAGGTGGTGTTTCTCCAATTGTGTTGCAGAGTCATATGTTTTGTCACAAGTTGAGCACTTGAATGGTTTCTCATTTTCAACTGAAGTTTGTGAGTCCCTATGCATGTTCTTGTGAATCTTGAGACATACTGGTGTTGCAAAGGGCTTGTTACATTCATCACACTCAAATGGTTTGTCACTGCTCTCATGCACATGTAGACTGTGACGTCGAAGATCACCTGAAATTGCACCATTCAGTTTTTAAAGTTAAAACCAAAAGGTCTCGTAGACAAAAAGAAGAAAGAAAATGTTTGATTCCAGTTTGAGCCCCAACATTCCCAGCTTTGGCTCTGAAACTTCTTTCCATTCCCCTTTAAATTTCCAGTTTCCTCAGAGTTAAGGCTTGGATATTCTATCAATCTATACTTTGAAGGAATGTTTCATCTGCTGGCTGTTTGTTGTATGTGTGCATACATTAGCATTAATCAGTCATGCATGAATTATATTCCCATCATGCTTCAGTGTACTGCAGTGGAATCGCCGAGTTGTTTGTTCATTCATAATCGTCAGTAAAATACAGAGTTGAGTTTTGTTTGTTAATTATAGGATATCACCCTGTTTCACTTGTGATCTGTTCACTTTTATGCTGAATCTGTCATTCAGTTACTTTTCTGTTGATTACTGTATCATCTATCGGTACCATAATTTCCTTCAAGTTTCTAGTTAACTTGCAGCATGACCCTGTTGCTTTTTAAATCTCGCACCCATGTTTTCTTGCATTACTTCACAACATATTTTAATTATTGCAAATTTCTGTGTAAAATATCTGAATCCCAAAGTCTTGGTAGGCCCACCCACAAGTACAATTGATTCTTGATGCAGACACATTTGCAGTCATAGCAGGAATTAAACCATAACATTTTGCAGTCTCCATCAGCCATAGTTAGTACTGGATATCACAGTAAAACTGCCAAGATAGCTAACCATAGTATCAGTCAGTAACGGTAGTCAAAGTAATCAGTTCTTATAGGCAAGGTCATAAATATAGTCATGGTTCAGGCAAGAAAAAAACTTACCAGATCTGTTGAATGATTTTGGGCACTGGTGACAAGAGAAGGGTCGCTGTTCTGAATGAGTGACAATGTGACGTCCCAATTTGCTGGATGTGGCAAATGTTTTGGGGCAATGTGGACACTTGTGAGGTTTCTCACCAGTGTGAATATAGGTGTGCGTCTTAAGCGAGATGGTTGTAGCAAAGCTTTTCTCACAGTGCTTACACTTGTAGGGTCTTTCACCTGCACACAGATCAAAACCAATTACTCAGACACATGCAGACTTTGTAAGTCAATACAAAATTAAAACCGAGAAAGATGTGAAAAAGGTAATTTATGTTTAGTAATCTATTTTTTTTGCCTCCACACCATATCCGTAACCTGAAAAATGAGAGGGTGAACATAAACCAACAGGGTGTTCATAAAAAAGTGGGTACTACTTGGAAATGAAACGAAGGTGCTGAGAAAAATGGGTGTGGTGGACAGGTTTCTATTTTTACCTTCTGAAATAATGAGCGGTTGGACTTCAAGACCTCTAGCAGTTTTCCACAACTCAAATATGACAATCAAAATAATAAAAATACCAAAACTATTCTCAATTCAACCTGGGAAGTAAAAAAAAAACATAAAAGGTCTGCACAACCTGGTCCCTGGGAGGAGACTCCTGACCTTTTGGGACAGGATGCCCATATTAGGATTTGTTACCACTTAGGGCACCAGAGAAGAAATTTTGACACTATTTTGCACTTAATTGCAGTATCTTTTAGGGTTTCCTCATGCTCATTATCATACAATCACAGCCAGTGTGGAAAGTATTTAGTGCTGTTATCTTTAGCTTCATTAAACTGATTGAAATGTTGTCTGCATGTGTGTTTTCAAATGGTACCCCTTAGGGTTTAAAACCAGCCAGAGCCACACCCACATTGGTACCTCTTAGGGGTTCCACTGAAAATTTCCAACAAGCATTCCTGCCCCAAGTCCCCCCCGGGATCCTGGTATATCTTGCAATGTGTATATAGTAGTATGACCAACTCAGCACTGACTGAAGATGACTCCCATAAAAAATGTCAAAATATCAGTCACAACAAACAATAGTCCTTCTCAGAAAAACATAAACCAAGGGATTCATTAGTGTTAAGTTGGGCCCAGTCCCTCACTTGTTACCTGAGTGTATTCGGCTATGTCGTCTCAAATCATTGGAGCTATAAAATGCCTTGGGACACTGTGGACATTTATGTGGTCTCTCCCCTGTGTGGGTGTACACATGTTGCTGTAAGCCAAACGGGTGTCTGAATGCTTTGTCACACTGGGTGCATCTCCACTTCCGACAGCTCATATCAGGACACACCCTCTTGATATGTCGAGCAAGGTAGCTTAGAGATGTGAATATCTTCCCACACTTGCCGCAGGTGTATCCCTCTGAAACAAACAAACAAAGAAATTAATAATGTAAAAACACTAGGGCTCAATTTTAAGGAAAATTTCTTGTTGTATATGGGGCAACCAAGATTTATTTTTTATTGTCCCTCAAAAGTTGAGGTCGTCCTAAATAAAAGTGACTCAAACAGCTATAATAGGTGTTTCAGTATGTTTTATGCTTTTTTCCATTTAAATTGATTTCTTGACTAGAAGTAAAGCCAAACCAAATCAGTTTGTAACATATATCAATCAGTTGGTTCTAGTCGTCCAAAGGACAACTAAGCTACTACTCTTGGTTGGCCTATGAAGATTTCAGTCATCTCTGTTGACCGGACAACTGTAAAAATCGAGCCCTGAAACACCGTCAGCAAAACAAACTGCACTTTGCCATTAAAAACCCTCATTAAAGCCCACACTAGTTACAAGCCCTCATATATAACATTATTTATAAGCCCATCCAAGGGTTCTTGCCAGGCCAAAACAGAAGGGCGCTGCTTCGAAAAGATAATTTTGCTACCTTCTTGGCGCAATTAAAAGGGGAAACTCTTCAAGCACGTTGCAAGTTTGAACATCGATGATCGAAAGAATTCCTAGTGTCGCAGTGAATCTGCAACATG